>CM028755.1:9981132-10087853 GCA_016801395.1 Leptodermis oblonga
AAATAATTTGAGTTTGAAATTGTTAATGGTTCCCCTCTTATGGATCAAATTCACAATTTACAAGTTTTAGTTTCCAAACTCAATGATTTGGGAGTTAAAATTCCCTGAGGCTATGCAAGTTGGGGCAATTATTGCCTAGTTACCTTCTTCTTGGAATGATTACCAGAAGAAGTTACTGCATACTTCAGAAAAGTTAACTTTAACAAGTGTTTTTAAACACTGAAAGATTGAGGAAGGTGCTAAATTCATTTAAAGCAATGATGGTCTGGAAAGTGATCCTAAAGTTCATGTAATTGAAGAAAAGAAAGTGCATGTTAACAATGATAAAGGTAAGAGGAAAGTTTCTGAAAATGCTAGTTCCAGTGACAACAAAAAGAAAAATGGGATTTGCTACAATTGTGGTAAAAAGGGGCATTATAAGAATGAGTGCAGGTCTAAGAAGAAACAAAAGACCACCAATGCTTCTAGTACTAATGCTGTTGAAATATCTGAAATTGTAGCAACAGTTACACTTGGTGTGTCAACTGAGATCCACATGACTTCTCCTACATCCTCAAAGGATTTGTGGTATGATTCTGGTGCAGCAGTGCATGTGTGCAGCGACAAGGCTCAATTCAAGACATATGAAGATCTTGAATCTGATAATGTCATTTTGTCTAAGAATGGGGTGTTTATAGGAAAAGCTTACTCTTGTAATGACATGTTCAAGCTGAGCATTGATGCAATAAATGATGTTTCTCTTTATATGCTTAATTTTACTTATAATTTGTGGCATGGTAGATTAGGACATATAAGTCATAAAATACTAAAGTTTATGTCTGAAAAAGCCTTAATCAATTGTAGTAATTGTGACGCTCCAACCCGACCCCCTATCCGATACGGGGATCCGGTTGGAAGCCTGCCTGGCTCTCGCCAGGACTCAAGTACAATATCAGAAAATATAGACAATAAATGTAAATTAAATATTTATGTTACAATAAATACAGGTTTTTTGGTCCAGGACCATAGACTAAAATACTATTCTTGTAGTATGATGGTGGGTAGCATTTTATCGTCCGAGGTTGACACCGCTAGTGTGACCACTATGTTTTGTTTCTTGGATTGGCTCTTTTACTCTATTTTCTCGTTTGCACATCCTATAACTACTAAGAAAAATATATATACACAAAATGAGCTGACGCCGAGTGATGTTCTCCATTTAAAACAATTAAAGCAGTAAAACAATCAATATCACAACATATGACACGTAACACACAAGTTATATAATAAAATAACGAGTTGAAAGCTATAAAGCAAGTCGTAAAGGATACTGATGTGAACCCTTGATTTCAACTTGTGAAAACAAGAACTCAATGCTGAAAATTGCCAAGGAAAGTCTGTATGCAAGACGCAGCTCTCAAAACTCTAGAATCCTTACCCTTGGATTTGACAGACTACTAATTTAACAAGTTAAATTAAACACGCAATTCGAACCAAGTGGAGAATAATAGAGGCGAAACAAAGCATGCAATTATAGAGCAATTATCTAATTAGCCTATAGTTCCTGTACTTTAGCAATTAACAAGCATGCAAATTACTTAAGCCAAAATAAAGAAGAGTGAATAATAAAGTATAAACTTTCATTCAATTAATCACCGTCCAATAATGAAGTGCAGCACCCCTATATATAGGTAGAGGGTGTGCGAAAATACAAGAAAAAGAAAAAGGAAATAATAAAAAAAAAATGGAAACCAAAAAGTGGTTTCTTAAAACAAATTTTAGAAAGAAATTCGGCTTACCAAAGGAGTTGGAATTGCCAAAAAGTCAAAGGAAGAAAGAGTAGTGAATTCGGATTTCTCCTTTAAAAGGAAAGGAAAAACCGACAAAGAAAAGAAAAAAAAAAGAAAAAGGGAATTTCGGAATTCACCTTTTGAAAAGGAAAAGGAAAATCCAAAAATTAAAGGAGAACTAAAAAGAAGGAAAATAGGAAGAGAATTAGGTAACATGTACAATACCTTAATTTCTCTTAAACCCTAGAACACTTAAGTAAAACCCTAATTCTTATATGGGCTTCCTTGTGAGCTTGTTGGGCTTCTGTAGCACACCTTTGAACAAAGTTTGCAAGGTCTGCTTTGAGCTTTGCAGTCCTCTTTCGAGTCATTGGCCCAACTATATCTACGAACGGATCTCTCTGATATGGACTTGGATCGAGAAGCATTGGCGGGCCTCGATGAAGCACTCGAACCTCAGCTACACTCTCTGCACCATCTTCTAGATCTCCTTGAGCTGGACTTGTCGATGAGCTAGGGGCGTTCACATCATCCCCTCCCGGTTGAAAATGATTCGACCTCGAATCTACATCCTGATTATAATTAAACGGAGACAAGTCAGCAACATTAAAGGAAGTACTAACGCCATACTCACCTGGTAAGTCAAGCTTGTAAGCATTAGCCCCCATCTTAGACACAATTTGAAAGGGTCATCGCCTCTGGGATGAAGTTTCGTCCGTCGAGCTGCGGGAAACCTTTCTTTTCTCATGTGAACCCAAACCCAATCTCCTCGTTCCAAGTTCACGGCCTTACGCTGACGATTTGCATCTGCGGCACACTTAGCATTTTTCTTCTCGAGATGAAGTCAAACTTTCTCGTGAAGTCTTTTGACGATTTTTGCTTTCTGTTCGCCATCCAGATTGGTTTGTTCCTTCAGGGGCAGTGGCAGTAAATCCATGACCATCAACGGATTGAAGCCGTAGGCAGCTTCGAAGGGCGAGAAACCTGTTGAGGAGTGTTTCGATCGATTGTAAGCAAACTCAGCAATTGGCAAGACCTGTTCCCAACATTTAAGATTAGATTTTATCAGTGCTCGCAATAAATTCCCTACCGTTCGGTTGGTCACCTCAGTTTGACCATCCATTTGTGGATGACTAGAAGTAGAAAACAACAATTTAGTTCCTAATCTAGACCACAAAGTTTTTCAAAAAAACTCAAGAGCTTAACGTCCCTATATACAATACACATTGTGCGTGGAACTCTATGAAGTCGAACTATCCCATGAAAGAATAAATCTGCAACATGTCTAGCATTATCTGTTTTCCTGCAAGGAATAAAATGAGCCATCTTAGAAAACCTGTCCACCACAATGAAAAGTGAGTCATTACCTCTTTGAGTCTTCGGCAAACCTAGAATAAAATCCATAGATATGTCAGTCCAAGGCAGAGTTGGAATAGGCAAAGGCGTGTAAAGACCATGAGGTTTAGATGTAGACTTAGCCTTTAAACAATTAATACAACGTGACCAAATGTATTCTACATCTTTTCGCATCTTAGGCCAATAAAAGTGTTCCTTTAACATGTCAAGTGTCTTAGTTACACCAAAATGACCCATCAGCCCCCCATTATGTGCTTCACGAACCAGCAGTTCCCTAGATGAACTACGTGGAATGCATAACTTATTTTCTTTAAACAAGAACCCATCATGTCTAAAGTATTTCTAAAATGCACAATGTTCACATGCTTCATATAAAGTTGAAAAATCAGGATCAGAAGCATACAAATCTTTGAGATATGAAAACCATAATGAAGATGTTCAAGTAGAGTAAGAGCTTCATACCTTCGAGACAGTGCATCAGCCACCATATTCTCTTTTCCCTTCTTATATTTGATAATGGAAAAGTTTCAATGAAAGCAACCCATTTGGCATGACGCCTGTTTAACTTACCTTGTCCCTTTAAGTGTTTAAGGGACTCGTGGTCAGAATGCACAACGAACTCCTTGGCCATCAAGTAGTGTTGCCAAGTCTCAAGTGCCCTTACCACAACATAGAGCTCCTTGTCATAAGTAGGATAATTCAAGGCAGCCCCCCCTTCAACTTCTCACTAAAATAGGCAATAGGTTTACCTTCCTGCATCAAAACAACACCTATGCCTATACCTGAAGCATCACACATAAGTTCAAAAACTTTATCAAAATCAGACAATGCTAAAACAGGTGCATGAGTGAGATCGTACTTAAGAACAGTAAAGGCATTTTCTTGGACTTGTCCCCACAAGAACGGTACATTTTTCTTGCACAACTCGTTTAGAGGTGTGGCCTTAGTAGAAAAATCCTTCACGGACCTTCTATAAAATCCAGCCAAACCATGGAAATATCTTACCTGTGAGGCCGAACTTGGTGTAGACCATTCTCGAATAGCCTTTACCTTGGTGTCATCAACCTTAACACCATATTTAGAAACAACAAAACCTAGAAAAATAACCTCTTCCACACAGAAGGTACATTTATTCATATTGGCATACAATTTATGTTCACGTAATTCAATCAACACCAATTTAATATGCTCAACATGTTCAGGCCTGTTTCTATTATAGATAAAGATATCATCAAAATAGACAACAACAAATTTTCCTATGAACTTTCTAAGCACATGATGCATTAAACGCATAAAAGTACTAGGTGCATTTGTTAACCCAAAAGGCATCACTAACCACTCATATAACTTAAACTTGGTTTTAAAAGCAGTTTTCCATTCATCTCATTCTTTCATTCTAATCTGATGATAGCCCTATGTGAGATCTTAGTGTAAACTGTAGAACCATACAAATCTTCAAGCATGTCATCAAGTCTAGGAATATGATGCATATACTTAATGGTAATCTTATTAACAGATCTACAGTCCATACACATTCTCCAAGTACCACCTTTCTTAGGAACAAATATAACAGGTACCGCACAAGGACTTAGAGATTCTCTTACCTGCCCATTGGCGAGAAACTTCTCAACATGATTCTGCAATTCCTTTGTTTCCTCAGGATTTGCTTTGTAGGCTAGACGATTAGGAATAGATGATCAATCTGATGTTCAATGCCGCGAAGAGGGGGCAACCCAACCGACAACTCTTCGGGAAAAAACATCTGTATATTCCTGCAAGAGAAATTGGACTTCCATAGGGAGATCCCTAGGGATGTCGTCAGGGTTAGTACAATGATCTTTAGCAACAAGAATAAGTACACAACCATTCTGAGCTAATACTTGCTCAACTTCTCCTACACTAGCAAATAAACTAGTCTTAACTTCTTTTGAAGGCTTATCAGAGTTCACCTTACTACCCTTTACAATTTATTTATCCTTTCCCTTAGCTTACAGCTTTTCTGAACCCCACTGGGCGAGCTTGTCCTTCATCCGAACAGATTCAACATGAACTTCCTGGGGCGAAAGTGGTAGAAATGTATGGATCTTGCCCTGTTGACAGACCGAGTAGGTGTTGGCAACTCCATCATGCGTCGCTTTCATGTCGAAGAGCCAAGGTTATCCTAGCAGAATATGACATGCCTCCATGGGGAGAATATCGCATGTCACCTGTCCTTCGAACTTACCAGTAGCAAAAGTGATCTGAACCTGCTTAGTCACTCTGTAGCCATCTGAGCTGTCGAGCCATTGAAGCCAGTACGGATGAGGATGGTTGATTGTGGGAAGTTTTAGCTTCTCGACCATGTATTCACTGGCCATATTGGTGCAACTTCTACCCATCAACTATCAGAACACAAATACCTCCATTAACTTTAGCACGGGTATGGAAGATAGTGGTCCTTTGATCAGTATTTTGGACAACAGCAGTAGTAGAGTACGAGTAACAATCGCCAGGTGAGTGTTGTCTTCTGGTCGATGAACATCTGCTTCAGTATCAGACTTACTGTTATCAGTCAATTCAGAAAAGGGATTGACAACATCATTATCCTCTTCTTTTTTCTTTGAAACATACTCACCATCTTGTCCCAACATAACTCTACGGACATTAGGGCAATCTCGCATGTAGTGGCCACGACCAGAACATTTATGGCAAGTTATATTACTGATAGACGGCTTAGGAGTAAAAGGTGACTTAGCTGAAGAAGCAGGAGTTGATTGAGCAGGCTGAATAGCTTTCTTCTCTGAGTAGAATGGCTTCTTTGCTGGAAAGGATGGCGATGCCGGAGTCTTCTTCCATTGATTGCTAGCAGGTGTTCGAACAGGTTGAACAGTTTGCAGGTACTCCTCCATCACCCTGGCTTTATGCAACATATCAGTTAAAGAAGCAGCATTCTGCAATTCAACTGCCAAAGCTATCTCACGATTAAGCCCATTAAGAAAACGAGCCATACTAGCACTCTCATCCTCTATTACATTAGCCCTAATTTTGGCTATCTCCAACTTTCGAAAATATTCATTAACAGTTAAAGCCCCTTGCACAAGAGTATATAATTTCGTATACAAAGCACGAAAATAATAAGCAGGTACAAAAGTCTTGCGCATCTTTGTTGTGAGATCAAACCAATTAATAGGGGCTGCACGAGCACGCATGGGCCTGGTGTTCCGTGTCATGTCCATCTGCTGATTCCACCAAACAAGAGCATAATCGGTGAAGTTCACGACGGCGAGATGAGCCTTCCTGTGTTTGGGAACCGAGTGAAGCTCAAAGATCTGCTCCATCTTGATCTCCCAGTCTAAGTATACTTCGGGGTCCGTACCTCTGGCAAAAGAAGGCACAGATGTCTTCAACTGACTTAGACCGTCAAAGGGGTTGTTGGAACCGCCTTGAGGAGTTGCACTGTCCTCCTCCATCTCCAGGGGTTGATGAGCCTGGGTGGCCCTGAGTTCTGCGACCTCACCATTGAGGTCAGCGAGCTGAATGTTGAACTGATTGGTCAAGTTCGCAATAGCAGCCAGGAGTTGTTCATTACTGATGTTAGAACTACTCCCTAACATGGTAACCAGAAAATATCCTACTAAGAACAAGTAAAAGTGAGTAAAAGTAGTCTTACCCCCTAGTGCTCCTCCTAACGAACTACACACAAACCAGTGTATCGCTCTTTAAGGTTGGCGGCCCTTGTATGTTGTAACACTTAGCCTTTTACCTCAGTCCTGTAGAAAGTTTTCACAGATTACTTTGGCAAAGGTAACAAGCAACAGTTAATCACACAAGCATAACAACTATATAGGAAAGTAGCAAAAAAATTTCGAAATAGACACTTGGTTCTATTTTTGAAAAACACCTTGTAAAAATGAATTTTTGTAGTATAACTCAAATAAGAAGTACACCGATAAGAAACTTTCGGGGAGAAGCCCTCAAAGTTTAGAGATAATGACACTGCATGAAGACAAGATTCAAGCTATATTTTCAGAGTAAACGTACAAGGGTAGCACAAAAAGGTTAACAAGGCTAAAGAAGTAGGGCAATTCAATTGAAAAACAAGAACAATTAGCAGATTTGAAACAAATTAAGAAGTACTTAAACTGCCCAAGATGTGATCACCATCCCAATAGGTAATTCAAGAAACCAATTCTCACCAATTATCCAAATTGTTTTTTTTTTTTTTTTTTGAAAACAAGAGTCCTTTACGCAACCAGAGCCAAGTGGCGAAAAAATTCCTCAGATTTTCAAGTGTAGTGCTGTGGGGAGTAGTGTCAGTAATCGAACACTATCAACTTTGCAAGTACACATGAAAGAGAAGAAGATTTCCAATGAAGAAAATATTCCTCTTTGGTTTTGGAGTGTAGTGCGGTGGGGAGTAGTGTCGGTAATCGAACACTATCAACTTTGCAAGTACACTTTAAACCTTGGAGAACCAATTCTTACTCAATTTTTGCCACAAAGACACAAGCATGCAAAAAATTATCCCTTCAAGCAACTTTTAGAAAAATTTTGGCAGCACTATGACACAAGTTCAAGAATCCAATATATTTTCAAGAATTCAAAGCTAATGTATCAAACATAGGCATACTAATCACAATTGCAATAAAGGTGAGCTGCTTAACATCAACCGCAAAACTCACCACAATTACGCAAAAGAGGGATAAAAATCGCAAAACAAACAGCCCAAAACTTAGCAAAAACTGAACAAGGCTTTTTCACAAAAATCCATCTTTTTTTTTTTTTTTTTTTTTTTGTTCGGGTGCCCTTTTTTTTTTTTGGCGCTTTTAATTTCGATTTTAAAGATCACAAACAGTAGCAAAAACCGAAATTAAAGGGATTTAAGAAAAAAAATTCTCAAAAAGGAGCAATCTTTTCCCAAAATCAGAACTTTAAAGTAGAGTTAGAGTAAAAGGAAACACCTTATGAGTTGATCGGGTTACTCCAACCTCCTCTTGTCGAGCAAACAACCAAGGCTCTGATACCAATTGATGTGAACCCTTGATTCCAACTTGTGAAAACAAGAACTCAATGCGGAAAATTGCCAAGGAAAGTCTGTATGCAAGACGCAGCTCTCAAAACTCTAGATCCTTACCCTTGGATTCGGTAGACTACTAATTTAACAAGTTAAATTAAACACGCAACTCGAACCAAGTGGAGAATAATAGAGGCGAAACAAAGCATGCAATTAGATAGAGCAATTATCTAATTAGCCTATAGTTCCTGTACTTTAGCAATTAACAAGCATGCAAATTACTTAAGCCAAAATAAAGAAGAGTGAATAATAAAGTATAAACTTTCATTCAATTAATCACCGTCCAATAATGAAGTGCAGCACCCCTATATATAGGTAGAGGGTATGCGAAAATACAAGGAAAAGAAAACAAGGAAAATACTAAAAAAAATGGAAACCAAAAAGTGGTTTCTTAAATCAAATTTTAGAAAGATATTCGGCTTTCCAAAGGAGTTGGAATTGCCAAAAAGTCAAGGAAGAAAGAGTAGTGAATTCGGATTTCTCCTTTAAAAGGAAAGGAAAAACCGACAAAGAAAAAAAAAAAAAAAAAGGGAATTTCGGAATTCACCTTTTGAAAAGGAAAAGGAAAATCCAAAAAATTAAAGGAGAACTAAAAAGACAAGGTCTGCTTTGAGCTTTGCAGTCCTCTTTCGAGTCATTGGCCCAACTATATCTACGAACGGATCTCTCTGATATGGATTTGGATCGAGAAGCATTGGCGGGCCTCGATGAAGCACTCGAACCTCAGCTACACTCTCTGCACCATCTTCTGGATCTCCTTGAGTTGAACTTGTCAATGAGCTAGGGGCGTTCACATCAGATACGCAGCAGTCTATAGGGGCTATAGAGATGATTCTATTAATACATAGATCACTTATTCCCCCAGACTTTCACGCACACACAGTGCTTCGGCAACAATGCCCACATGTCAAGGTAATCAAGATGGTGTCCTGCCACTACTGGGTCTCATGAGTTGCCCGACTCGAACCAAGTTACTAATCGAATGCCCACACCCAGCTGGCACGTTCGATATCGTAGATCATGATTTTGTGGGATCCCAACATTATAATTCAAGCACAACAACACAACAATATATCAGTCATAATCCAGCGCAACAACGCAACAAGATATCAATCATAATCAAGCACAACAACGCAACAAGATATCAATCATAATCAAGCGCAACAACGCATCAAGCAAGCCAATCGTCAAGTATAACATAACAACGTAATTCAAGCCAGGATAGTAAAGTACATCCGTTATCATCAAGTATTTATTTCATAGTTCATGTATCTTTGTACTTCATGTTTCATGCATCATCATATTCAACAATTCGTATCATATTTCGCATATCAACATACCATTAATCAATGTCACGTTTCGCATATCATAGCTAGATATTGTATAATTTAAATTTACCCGAGCCGAGTGAAAAGTAGTCACTCGCTCCTTCTTATTTCCATTTCAAGATTTCTAGAAATAACTTCACAATGATGCACAAGTTTACATACATATAACTTTAGACACAATCAGATAATTTTCACATAGCACGTATTTTTGTGAAAGTAGTTTGATAGCAAAAGTAGTTTTAGTGAGAACACTCACCTTACGAGTCCAATTCAGTCAACGATGGTTCTGCAATCAATATCCAAGAAATTTGTATTATATTCTTGTATTTTGTAAAATTACAACTTAGTCCCTATAACTTGTAAGTTTATCTTGTGAGTTTATTGATTATATCCATTTATGATTTTAGCAATAAGCTTTAGCTTTATGATATCATTCATCTTGATTTTCTTAATTTATAAAATTGCAATTAAGTCCTTTAACTTTGTTGAATTTGCATTTTAGTCCCAAAGCACAAAAGATCACTTTTTGAGGTGTTTTATTTCATGATTAACATTTATTTTATAAATTCAGTTGATAAAGTGCATTTTAAGTTTCACTTATATAATTTATAAATTTTGTATTCAACTCTCTGAACTTTTCAATATTTATATTTTGGTCCTTAAGGTTTATGAGATCTCACTTTCATGTCTTTCATGTATTCAACATTAAAATTTATGTTACTAAATATTTAGGTGTCATTATTAGTTTGATTTGAACTTAATTGTTAAGTTTATGAAAATTGTATACAAGTCCCTCAAGTTTTAATTATTTACATTTTAGCTTCTTCAGTTTCAAAATCTTAATCTAAAGGATTTCATGTAAAAATCCCTAATGTATTGTTATATGCTTTATTGAAATATCTCTTTCATACTTTATCTTATTTTTAGTGCTATTTACAATTTTCCTCTTTTGTTCAATTAATAATAATTTTCATTTCTTCTTTTTTTTTATTTTATATGTGCTAAATCAAAATTACATTTTATTTTTCTAAAGATTATATTAAATACTGAAAGTGTTGTTTAGTATATTTCCATTATGATCATGGTTTAAAAAGATTTAAAGATTTCTTTAGAATAATAATTTCTTTTAGCTTTGAATTTTCCAAAACAATTATCAAAATTTCCAAAGTTTACATTTTATGGAGGATGGGGACCAGTGACATAATTTTGTCATTTTATTACATTTTTATCCTTTTTCATTCTTGTTAATTTTGTAAGTTATAAATTACTCATTTCTCTCTTTCTTGTATTTCTTTGGTCTCTCTATTTTGATATGATTTCATTTACTATAATTTTGTTAAACACAACTCCAGCACTTAAAATACATCATTTACAGTACCATGAATCATCCATTCACTCTTTAAAATTTATAAAATTACCCAATAATTTTCATAGCATTAAAACAGTATCTTAACATAATAGTTTCATGCATGCTATTGTTCTAGCTTTCATTTACCATGCACATAAGCATAATAAATTATTTTAAAAATATCACAATCAATATATCACATTACATCGAACCATAACATTTACAATATCAATATCAATCCATAAAAATATAAAATCATGCAAGAAATCAATTTTCAAGGATTTTGGTTCTTCATACGTGTGGACTGTCCTAGGGTTGTTCATCCCATTAAAATCATTCTAAAAATTAATCTAACACTTCAGGAATATTCATCATAGTTTTCTGTATATGATATAATTTTTTCATAATTTTCTATAACTCTTTACTACTATTTTAAAATTAAAACAGTAGCTGCCCTGCATATTTTCAGATTCAGTCATTTTGCATCTCAACCTTAAACATCATTTTAAACTCATCCAAGAAATTATCCAAAGATTATTTTACATGATTTTAAATTCTATATTTGGGTCAAAATTTTGGGTCGTCACAGCAATTTTCAGAATGTGAACGTGTGAAACATGTATACAAACAAGAATAACTAAATTGCCTTTCCAAAATCTGAAAAGTCCAATGGTATTCTTGAACTAATTCACTCTGATGTTTGTGAATTAAATGGTGTTTTGACAAGAGGTGGAAATAGATATTTCATAACCTTTATAGATGATTTTTCTAGATTTACTTTTGCGTATTTAATGAAAAATAAAGATGAAGCATTTCAAATATTTCAAATCTATAAAGCTCTTGTTGAAAACCAATTAAACAAAATGATCGAAGTTTTGAGAAGTGATAGAGGGAGTGAATATCTCTCTAGTGATTTCTTAGTTTTTTGTGAAATAAATAGAATTGTGCACCAAACAAGTGCTCCATATACTCCACAACAGAATGGATTGGCTGAGAGGAAAAACAGAACCTTACAAAACATGGTGAATTCCATGTTGTTAGGTTCAAGTTTACCAAACAATCTTTGTGGTGAAGCTTTGTTGGCTGCTTGCCATTTGCACAATCGAATTCCTTCACTAAAGACTAAAGTGTCTCCATATGAGTTATGGAAGGGAAGAAAGCCAAACTTATCTTACTTGAGAGTTTGGGGCTGCATTGCCTATTACAGGGTTCCAGACATTAAAAGAACCAAACTAGGACCTAGAGCACTTAAAAGTGTGTTCATAGGATATGCTAAAAATGCCAAGGCCTATAGATTGTTGGACCTTGATTCAAATGTCATAGTTGAATCAAGGGAAATTGAATTCTTTGAGAATCTGTTTCTTAAGGAGTCTAAGGTTAGCAACAATCAAACAAGTGAACCAAGTACATCTCAAAGTGCAGCAACTTCTCATAGTGAAACAAAAAGAAATGAAGTTAGGAGAAGCCAAAGCAAAGAAAAAACAATCATCTTTCTCAAGACTTTGTGTGGTATCAGTCAAGTGTGTTCCCTTGTTGAAGGAACTAGGGACAATCTACTGAATAAAATTCCAATTTTATTTAGTGTAGAAGAAGATCCCAAAACTTATAATGAGGCTATGAAGTCAAGAGATGCTGCATTTTGGAAGGAAGCTATAAATGATGAAATGAACTCCATATTGTCTAACAATACTTGGGTTCTAGTCAATCTTCCACAAGGTTCTAAACCAATTGATTGTAAGTGGGTGTTCCGAAAAAAGTGTGCAACTAATGGAACTATTCTAACTTACAAAGCAAGGTTGGTGGCTAAAAGATTTAAACAAAGAGAATGAACAGATTACTTTGATACTTATGCACCTGTAGCTAGAATTGCTTCTATAAGAGTTGTTTTAGCTTTGGCTTCTGTTTGTGATTTAATTGTACATCAAATGGATGTGAAAATTGTATTTTTAAATGGTGATTTAGATGAGAAAGTGTACACGGAACAACCATAAGGCTTTGTGATGGACATGAACAAAATGTGTGCAAACTCATCAAATCTTTGTATGGTCTAAAGCAAGCACCTAAACAGTGGCATGAAAAATTTGAAACAGTAATACTCTCAAGTGGATTTAGATATAATAATTCTGATAAGTGCATTTATTCTAAATCAACTAGTGAATATAATATTTTGATTTGCCTTTATGTGGATGACATGCTCATAGTGAGCAATACAAATAAAGGTGTTGCTGAAATTAAGGAGTTTTTATCTTCTAAGTTCCAAATGAAGGATCTAGGTGAAGTAGATACTATCTTGGGCATAAAGATTAGGGAACATAGTGTGGGGTTTCTCTCTTTCTCAAACTCATTATGTTGATAAGATACTCAAAAAGTATCAACATTTGAGTATGAAAGAATCAAACACTCCTTTTGATTCTAACTCCCAATTATGCGAAAATGAGGGGAATCCAATTGCTCAGCTTGAATATGCAAGTGTAATTGAAACCCTCATGTATGCTATGAGTTGCACAAGACTTGACATTTCTTATGCAGTGTGTAGACTAGCAAGATACACAAAAGTCCAAGTAAAGAACACTGGAAAGTTATGACAAGAGTTCTTGGTTATCTCAAGAAAACAAGAGATTAGAACTCTACTTTAGTAATTTTCCAAAAGTCCAAGTAAAGAACACTGGAAAGTTGTGACAATAGTTCTTGGTTATCTCAAGAAAAGAAGAGATCAGAACTCTACTTTAGTAATTTTCCTAAAGTGTTAGAGGGATTTTTTGATGCTAGTTGAATGACTAGTGTGAGTGATCAAAAACCTACAAGTGGTTTGATCTTCATGCTAGGGAATGGAGTTGTGCCTTGGGCTTCAAAGAAGCAAACGATTATAACTCATTTCACAATGGAATATGAGTTTGTAGCTCTATGTGCGGCATGCAAAGAGGCAGAGTGGCTAAGGGATCTATTACTTGATAAAGATTTTTGGCCTAAACCTATGCCTCCTATTACTATCTTTTGTGATAGTGAAGCTACTATGTCTAGAGCATTAAACAAAGTGTATCATGGTAAATCTAGACACATTAGTTTGAGGCATGCTTACATTCATGAAATACTGAATAATGATGTTGTCTCCATTGTTTTTGTGAGAACTCACAAAAATTTGACGAATCCGTTGAACCTCTTGGTAGAGATTTAGTGAGTTTGACAACATCTGGGATGAGATTAAAACCGCTAACCAAAAATGATTAGACAATGGAAACCCAACCTTCTTCTAATAAGTTTTAGTATGAAAGGTTTAAAAGGGTAACAACAAGTTGTCTAATTGTTGTAAGCCCCTAAAGATGTGTAAACCATCCCAAGTAAGGTGCTAACTTGGATCTCTTAAATGAGAAGGGTGCACTTTGTTTCTTAATGGTATTATTTTATTAGTGTTTTGTTCATTCCAAACAAAATTTGAAATAATCATCATCTATGTAGTCATAAAAGTGGTGCCGCTTTAACAAGAGTTTGGGGTTGACTCTTGCAAATGACTATGAATTTAGGATGAGCACATGGCCATAATAGTGCTACAACTTTGTGTGATTGAAAGTGGCAATTGATGGTTCAAATGTGTGACATTTCTTGTTTCTATTAAATATTGGTTTAAGCAAATGAGCCACCGGTATCTTGATAAAAACTTGTGACTTGTTTACACTGAATGAAAGTTTAAAATGAAAGTTACTCTCATTTTATGTTTGATTTTTATGTAAAGTGTTGATTCAGCAATACAAACTAAGTTGGGGAATGTTGAATATAGTTTGTAATTGCTAAAGAGAAGATATCTACTGATTGGTTGAACCTTCTTCAGAAAAACTGATTTTTCAGTTTTTCAGTTTTCTTCTAGTTTTCTTTCTTTGTGAAGTTTGAATGAACAATTGCAACTGTTCATGAGAAGATCAGTTCAAACTTACTCTCAACCAACTCTAACGGCTAGTGACTTATTATCTCTATAAATAGGGGTGTTAGTCTGATTTACAACACACAACAATCTTTTTTTCTTGTTCATATATTCAAAGAACTTGCTACTTTGATATATTTTACGAATCTATTGAATCCTAGGAGGATCTTGCCAATTTCCTGGTTTAGCAATATAGTGGGGACAATAATTCTCTAAGGACAGTATTATCACGCTTTAGATTAATTTGTTATTGCTTCGTGCAATCCACAAAACAATTCCCCCAGTTTTATATATTTCTACTTAAAAGTTTTTTGCCGAATTTTCATTGTTCTTTTGAATTATGTACTCCACAAACTACTCAACAGTTCTTATTTGTGGTGCACAATTTTATGAAAATGTAGGCAGTGGTCGATTCGATAACACGAATACAAAACTCATAATACTAGCTAATTAACTCAAAAAAATAATAAAAATGTGTTTGATTGGCAAACACACCACCAAACCGAGTCTAAAATTAACTTTATATATATAACCTTACATAAACGGGTTAATAGGGACAATTATATGCACTGGAATTAGAATAAATAAAGAACATTTTATTGGAAATGTTATAAAAGAGAACACAAGGAATTAAGCACCGGGTTGGTTTGCGGCAGAGATAGTAATAAATAGGTCTAAGAAATTAAACGTCCCAACAAATTAAAGTATTTTTTCATTATTTTTTATTATTTAACTACACTTTTTTTTTTCATTTTTAATATACTTTTTACATTCAAAAATTATTGTTTGAAAATGTGTTTTCAAAATAATGTTTTAAAATTTGATAACCAACACGGCTTTAGCTAAAGTTAGTTTATTATTTAAAATTTTGATTTTTCAAAATAAAAATACACAGAAAACACATAGTTGCCGAAGTTCTTTGTAATATAAGTATATTTTTTATTAGAAGAATTTATTTAAATTTATAATTTTTGACTCATAAATAATTATAGCGCTGATATCTTCAAGTTAATATATATATATATATATATTTTTTTGTGCTTTAAATGATGAAATGGTTGAGATCCTGCTGGTTTGGCATTAAAATCTCTGTCGCTGAAGAGAAATTAAAAAAAAAAAGAATGATGATTCATCGTTTGCTTTCAATAGTTAAGGTTTCATATATTATTGGGATGTGGGTAAGAAGCATTAAATACCATTAATGCATGCAACCTCCAACATAATGAAATAATGATCATCTTAAATACTATGCCGCCAAAAATGAGTTGAAAAATCAATAAACTTGATATTGTATAAATAATTTATAAATAATTTAAAAAATTATATTTTTGCCATTAAAAAAATAAATAAATTTGATAAAGATATTGCGCACGAGCACATTCTGGTTAAAATGTACAAGGAGATCGAGAGTTGGCAAAAGTTTCGTTAGTGGGCATTGCTTGCCACACGGTTAATTCATTTTGGTGATTCATAATAGTGACTTGTGACATTTGGTATCAGTTTACGAATCGACGATTTCAGATCAATCAAGAGGGCGGAATTCAAATTGCTCTTTGGCTTAAACGGATCCGGAGCGATTCCCAAATTGATAGTTCTAGTTTAGATTTTGATGATATATACTTAAATTTCGATATATGAATGCTCGATAAAGTAATAATTTAGCTCGTTTATATTATAAATTCTTTTGATCCTAACTTGGGTCAATGGACTTAAGTAATAACAATGCCAAATGCATTAAGTAATTAAAATATTTAAATCATTAAGGGTTCAATGAAAATATAAATTAATAATTATTGAATTCTATATAATACTCATACAAGAAGTTATTTCTTATGAAAAAATGCATCTATAGTTGATTGTTTTTTCTTTGCACCTAAACCAAAAAGAACATCATCCTTAACTTTTTGTAGTACAGACACAAATTCGGGTATGTTTTTTCTCATGTTGTAGCAACTTCTGGTATATTTTTTACTCATTTGTCGGTTAAAGTTAATTTCTTTACTCCTTTCAAATGATAGAAGCCATTGGAGGAGAAAAGAATGCGTACTTGGAATGTATCTTCTACCTTTTATAGCTAAAGACTCTTGTCATTTTCTGTGCATGAACTTACTTTTCAATGCATTAAGTTTCACTAAACAAATTGAATTTCTCTACATTCAAGTAATACTTTAATTGAGATGTCTTTTAATTTTTCTTACCACATACAAGGTATGCATTTTACAATAAAAAATTATCTATAAAATAATAAATCTTAATTTAATTATTCATTTATCGATAAATAAATAATCTCGCTAAATAAATTTTTTTTCTAGTCCCAAGAATATGCATTTATTGTATTTCCCGGTATATAAATCATTTAATCATTGGACTATAATTTTTTCTTAAAAAAATATTCACAGATATAGTCTCGCCCATTTTTTATATCTTCCATAGGATCTCAAAATACATTTAGGCTATTATTGATCTCAAAATACATTTAGGCACAAAATAGTGAAAAAGACATTAGCATCCTTTTTAACGTGTAGATTAGTAGATACAGTGTTTATTCAGAATAGTAAAAGAAAAAGAAAATGAATTTTTAATGGTTTTCACCACGTGTATATTTTCAATAATGAGTATTAATGGTCAAGCGAAATGTTAGTTTGTTTGCATTCTACCGAAGAGACGAAGTCAATGAGAACTATAGTCCTTCGTGGTGGCCTTGTATTGAAATTGGAAAGTATGGAATTAATTGAGATCTTTTATATATAAACAATTGGAAAGCATGGAATTAATTGAGATCTTTTATATAGAAACTCAAGTCTATAAGTAGATTTTTTTTGTTTCTTTAAACAAAAATTTATCATCAAAAGTATCGTGTGTATGTTATGATATAGAAAGTTTAGCTGCTAATGTTTAAATTTTTTTTTTAATAAAAAGAATATTGGGTATAGCTTCTATCACGTATTGGTTTTAACGTTAAAAATAGTGTCTGTTTAAAAAATGTAAAAAATAAGAGTGAGACTATATTCCCTTTAAAGGAACCATTCATTCATTGAATTTGGTCTTGTATAAATTAACTATGCAATTACATATGCCAAATTACTTGAAGGGAGTATAGTTTTTTCCCAATAAAAATAATGCCTATTTTAAAAAAAAATCAATTTTAGGGGTAGAAAATAGTGCATGTTTAAGAAAATAGGCACTTTATTTATTAAGCTGTATTTTCTCCTAATGATTGTAATCATTGAGAAAAAAAAAATACTCTCCTCGTCCTACTCAAAGAGTTAACTTAAGAAAATGTACAACTTATTATGAGTTGTGAAATACAACAGTTAAAATTAGTAATTTGACACAATTTTTTTCACTTTACTGTGTAAGTAAGAGTTAATTGTGAACTATACATTATTATATTAATAAGGGTATGTAACGTAAACAAATTCAAAATGAATTCTTTAAATAAGAAATTTTTTTTTTGAAAAGTAAACTCTTTAAGTGAGACGAAAAGAGTATTAATTTTGATAAATTATTTTTAAAATATTTTGGCAGATTGTAGCGTTAATATTGTCATTGGCAATAAATAAGGGTAGGTGGATAAAATAGACGATGATGTACTCCCTATGTTGAAATTGATGGCTGAATTAATTCCACTCGTATCCGCTCTTTTCTTACCCGATTTGATTGCCTCCTTCGTGCTGCCCGTGCACACATTTCTGATTTGATGGGATTCACGCATATATTGAGATTGGAGACCAAAAATATCAATTTCTAAAAAATTATTGTGATTTGCTGTCGTTCTGGTTGGAAGAGTCTTTTCATTTTGTCATAATGAAAAAGTTCTGTTTGAATTTTTTTTAATTTCAAAATTGATATTCGCAGTAATCGTTTTACTATTTACAATAACATTTTTCTGTGAAAAGACTAACATGCTCCTGACCCTAAAAAAAAAAAGGAAAAAGCATACTAAAAAGCAAAAGTAAAATGATTCCTCTGTTGTAGTATATAAATAGGCTGTAGCAGAGGAAAGCACATCACAAGAAAAGAAAGCAGAGGAAAATTGTGAGGCTGCGGAGCTATTTGGAGCAGAAGGGATTACAAATTTGGCTAAATCGGATAAAATTCGACACGAATCGGAGCGACAAAATGTGAGTGACTAAAATTAATATCTGTTTCGGAATTATTTTATCTGTTGTTTTGCCTAATTTAATTGTAATATATCCGGATATGTTAGTATTTTGCCCGAAAGTGTTAATATTTTGCCCGAATCTGCGTAGATTCGGGTGCCCAGATTCCTCAGAAATACCGCCGTCTGCCGGCAGTATTTTCTCGAAAAGTATCGCCGGATTTTTCCGGAAAAGTACCGCCATCGCCGGCGGTATTTTTTCGAAAAAATACTGACGGTAGTTTTCCGGGAAAATACCGCCGGGCGACGATGGTACTTTTTCCGGAAAATACCACATACCGCCAGCGATCGGCGGTATTTTTTCGGAAAAGTACCGCAGGTTGGCGGTGGTATTTCTGCGAAAATGCATCCGGCCGCCTGCGGATATTTTTCGGCGGGCGGCTGGAGTGTTGGCGATTTTTTGGCCGAAAGGGGCGAGGTTCGAGACAAAATTATAAAATTTTCCTTAACTCTAATTGTGTTCTTGCTCCTTTTATGTTATAATTTACTTTCGGATTGCTAAATACGTGTTTATATTAATACAGATGGCAGAAGCATTTAGGAAACTGAAATTGAAATTTGCCAAAAGCAAAAAAGATGACAATTTGCAATTGGTTGAGAGATGCACTGAGGCGACACAGTCCTCCTCAGAGGAAGTAGGTGGCCGATACCACTTGTGACACCCCACCCCGACCCCCCTTTAGGAGCCATTCCTAAGGGTGATCGACTAGGCATCATCAGGGCTCTCGCCCACAGTAACAGTAAAATAAATTTTTGTCGCTGAATGACGTTCCATAAATAACTCGAATAGAGGTAAAAATTGTCAGTAGTGCCCCACTGGGAATCACTACATTACTGAGTTCAAACGAAAGAAAATACCGGATAAATTTTAGCGGAAATAAATAAAGTGTATTTCCTAATTATTCCAATCGCCACTTGTAGCCCTACTCGTGAATGACGACGTACGAGACTCCTCTGCCTGGGACTCTTCTGCTAAGGGTGAAGATTCGCTTCGCCTAACCCACCTAGAAAATAATATTTTTGTTTTGTGAGCTAGAAAGCCCAGTGAGAATTCTCAAAGTGTTGCAAATCAGTTACGCAAAGCTTTTGTTTAAAACACCGGTTTGTCAAAAAAATCTTTAATTTGCAACGCAAAGCAACCAGTAACTTAACGCAACAGTTCAGTAAACAAGCATAGTAGAAAGGATACATGTGAGGCTGCCCGGGGTGTCCTTTATGGCCATAGGACAGGGTCCCCGACAGACACTCTCAATTGCCAAATCCACACCATTAACAGTATATCAATAAGCCGGCACAATAGTGGTATATCTCGAGATAACCTGCAGTACCCACGGAGTCTAACCAAGCGATCAGGCCCAACGCCGACCTCGCCGGTTTAAACCACCGGGGTTTGGGATCCCAATGTCACTGGAGCGATAAAGTACGCCTCGAGCGACCAGTAATAGCATGCACAGTAAATACAGTAACACAGCAATTCCAGTAAAAGTGACCAGGCGATAAAGTACGGCCCCGATCACGCAAACACTCAAAAAACCAAAACACAAACCGAACAGTAAATAGTAAATATGCATGAGGATTTTGAGAAATAGTAAACAAAACATTTAAATTTCAAAGTCTCAGTAAAAAGGACATCTTTATATTTAAAAATCTCAGTGATAGAAAACATTTTAATTTTGAAATCTCCGTGATAGAAAACCTTTTAATTTTGAAATCTCAGTGACCGGGTCAATCCCAATCTACATATATTTATATATATACTATGTGTACTTGAAAGCAGTGAAAATAGCGAGAAATTCTCACCTTCAGTAATTTCCTTTGTCATACCCCCTCTCCAGTGTAGCCTGCAAATTATATTAAAACGGCCTTAATTAAATTCTAGTTTATACCTTCTCGGTCTGTCTATACGTACAAACCCCACTTTCAAAATCAGCTAAATAACCTCACACTTGGACTCGCTCTATCTACCCATGTCATGATGATATATATATATATATATCTATATATATATATATATATATTTTTTTTTTGTACCCGCTGACCAGTGATCCACTCAACCCTTTGCTTCTCTAAACCACAATCCTGAAGCCAAGCATGCATGCATGTAATTACTATGTACACGTATGACTTTGCTTCTCTAAACCACAATCCTGAAGCCAAGCATGCATGCATGTAATTACTAAACCACAATCCTGAAGCCAAGCATAGCATGCATGCATGTAATTACTAAACCATGCATGCATGTAATTACTAAACCACAATCCTGAAGCCAAGCATAGCATGCATGCATGTAATTAATCTAATATACTCCTACACATGCTGTCTTGATCACACACACACCCACCTAAACTAACGCCATATTATCTATGTATATACATGTTTATATCCATACAGTCTTCAGGTTTATGCATATATATATATACCCATCAATATATATCTATATATATATATATATTAATTTAACCATTAACCAGTAATCTAATCAACACTTTGCTTCTCTAAACCACAACCCGCAGCCAAGTATACATGCAGGTAATTAATATATATATGTATGACCTGGTTGTGTATATATATATATATATATATGCTACCTGTATATATATATATATATATATATATATATATATACCTCTACATTTAGTATATTAGGTGCTCAATTCAATAAGATGTGTTAAGTGTATATATGTACTTTCCGTACATGCATACCCCTGCATGCATACCCATGCGCAATTGACCCATATTTTATTCCATCTCCTAAAGCATGCACTTCTTTGGCCCTATATCAGTACCTACGCGAAGCAATTTCCCTGCCTCCCTATACAGCTCCAGTGCATGTAAAATTTAGGATCTGTACATATATATAATTGATTCCCTGCTTATAGTGTTATAGAACCAACGGTTTAGTAAGTTCAGTTACTAATCTTTCTCCCAGTCCCTTCCCACACAGCAATGAGTATCAATTGCAGTAGTTGGTGCAATCCCTTACATGATTAAGTCAGCCTACTTACATAAACTCTAACCGGCTTTCGATCACTCGACATAGATCGATAACAAGTTACCCAGTTCTACAAAAGAAGTCAGTCTGCGTTCGTGCTTAATCAATCGCAATATAATCCCATTGGTATCATATTTTAACAACTACAGTCGGGCTCGATTCTCACCTGTGAAGCGATCCCCTTCGCAACTCGTTTGCGATGTCGTATGTGCCGTACGTTCCCACGAGCACAGTCTGCAGTAACATTTTTTTTTGTTTAACAACAGCACCCCGATCAGTCACTTAATCATCTAAGCGCATCATTCACGTTGTCATGCAGCGTCAATCGAGTTTCTAAGAATGGTTACCTTTTTCCTATGACGATAGTGGTGTAAGGTTCCTTCTTCTCCTTCAGAGTATTTGTCCTTCTTTTCTGGCGCAGTAGTAGTCCAGCGAACGAGAGAAATAGAGGGACAATTCGTCCCCGTTTTCGTTTGTTTTGTGGTTAGGGGGGTAGTGCAATCATCGTATTTATCTTTCCTTTTGACCTTAAAACCTCCCTTCGTTCCACGTCTTCAGCAGAAACGTACGAGTGAGGAGCGGTAGTTTGTTGGGATAGGATGAGGTATGTGAACGAGAAAAGCGAGAGACAGGAAACGTGAGCTGAGTTGCAGATGAAGGAGATATATCCATTAGTTGTCATGGTGAAATCAGTATCTTGTGTCCTTCCTCAATTTGGACTCTCACAGGTACCAGATTTGTAGCTGAATCCATCTTCCTCCATTCCACAATTAAAAGCTCCGTTACTGCTTTAAATTTTCTTCTTTTACTGTTTTATTTATTTATTTATTATAATTACTTTAGTTTAATTTTTCTTAACACATCAGATGTTTCCCTCAACTCCATATTCCTTAATTGCATATTAACCCCACAATTTAGTAAAGTCCCAATTTGAACCCCAAATTAACTCAAGTTGTCAGCAGTACCCATTACAAGTGCTTTATTATTTTTCGGGGCCTCACATTCACCCCTCCATAAGAGAATTTCGTCCCGAAATTCACATTCTACTCACTAAACAGTTGAGGGTACTTCTCTCTCATGTCTTGCTCCACTTCCCATGTTGCTTCCGAAATCCCATGGTTATTCCATAGTACCTTAACCAAAAGGACCTCCCGGTTCCTCAACTTCTTTAACTGTCGATCAACAATGCCCTTTGGGACTTCGTCATAGCCCAGCTTCTCATCAACTTGCAGATTATCCAGGTTCACGACATGATCCACATAAATAAATTTGGCAGGTTGGTAAGTGGATATCCGTGAAAGTAGCTGCCAGCGAATGTGGGTTGAAATCCCAGCTCTCTAACCTTTCTGTAACATCCTCTATCCCACATCAGAAAATTAGAGAGTGGGTGACCTGTATAAAAGCCTAAGGCTTGTGGGCTACTAGTAACTTGGCTTAAGCCTTTTGGGTTAGCGAGGACGAAAGCCCAAAAGTTATTGGGTCAGCCTGCATGCCTGGGGCGTTACAAATGGTATCAGAGCGGCCCTGGTCCGGGAGCTAAGTGCTACGTGCAAGAGCCACCGTGCTAGACACGTGAGCCACCTCTAGAGTCCTGTTCCAGGGGAGACTGGGCCAACTACTGTACTGGACCTTGCGAGGACGCAAGTGTGACACCCCACCCCGACCCCCCTTTAGGAGCCATTCCTAAGGGTGATCGACTAGGCATCATCAGGGCTCCCGCCCACAGTAACAGTAAAATAATTTTTTTGTCGCTGAACGACGTTCCATAAATAACTCGAATAGAGGTAAAAATTGTCAGTAATGCCCCACTGGGAATCACTACATCACCGAGTTCAAATGAAAGTAAATACCGGATAAATTTTAGCGAAAATAGATAAAGTGTATTTCCTAATTATTCCAATCGCCACTGTAGCCCTACTCGTGAATGACGACGTACGAGACTCCTCTGCCTGGGACTCTTCTGCTAAGGGTGAAGATCCGCTTCGCCTAACCCACCTAGAAAATAATATTTTGTTTTGTGAGCTAGAAAGCCCAGTGAGAATTCTCAAAGTGTTGCAAATCAGTTACGCAAAGCTTTCGTTTAAAACACCGGTTTGTCAAAAAAATCTTTAATTTGCAAAGCAAAGCAACCAGTAACTTAACGCAACAGTTCAGTAAACAAGCATAGTAGAAAGGATACAGGTGAGGCTGCCCGGGGTGTCCTTTATGGCCATAGGACAGGGTCCCCGACAGACACTCTCAATTGCCAAATCCACACCATTAACAGTATATCAGTAACCGGCACAATAGTGGTATATCTCGAGATAACCTGCAATACCCACGGAGTCTAGCCAAGCGATCAGGCCCAACGCCGACCTCGCCGGTTTGAACCACCGGGGTTTGGGATCCCAATGTCACTGGAGCGATAAAGTACGCCTCCAGCGACCAATAATAGCATGCACAGTAATTACAGTAACACAGCAATTCCAGTAAAAGTGACCGGGCGATAAAGTACGGCCCCGATCACGCAAACACTCAAAAAGCCAAAACACAAACCGAACAGTAAATAGTAAATATGCATGAGAATTTTGAGAAACAGTAGACAAAGCGTTTAAATTTCAAAGTCTCAGAAAAAAAAGGAAATCTTTATATTTAAAAATCTCAGTGATAGAAAACATTTTAAAATTTGAAATCTCAGTGATAGAAAACATTTTAATTTTGAAATCTCAGTGACCGGGTCAATCCCAATCTATATATATTTATATATATACTATGTACTTGAAAGCAGTGAAAATAGCGAGAAATTCTCACCTGTGACAATTACTGCGTGAGTCTTTCTCCGGTAAAACCTGCCATTTTAATTTTGTGTAACGTATTAGAATCGATCCATCCTGATCACTATATGCATTTGTGCTATGCTAGGGCTATCATTATTATTTGGCTCTACCACCGTAAGGTTCGTGCTATGTTCCCCTTCTTTTAACTTTTGAATACTTGCTCCTTAATTAATCCCGAACCGAGGACCCCTCTGAACCGAATGGCTCTTCCAGTGGAGAACAACTCTACTCTTGATATGCATGAATATATATATACGCATGGCAATTTGTAACTACATATATACTTCTGTATGCATGTATTTAATATACATACGTATGGCTATTTGTAACTACATATATATACCTCTATATATATTTTATATATATATTTCTATATTTAATCTATTAGGTGCCCAATTCAATAAGAGGTGTAAGTGTATATATGCACTATCTGTACATGCATTTACCCATGCATGCATACCCATGTGCAATTGACCAATATTTTATTCCATCTGCAATTGATCAATATCTTGTTCCATCTCCTAAACCTGCATGCACTTCTTTGGCCTACCTACGCGAAGCAATTTCCCTGCCTCCCTATACTCCTCCAGTGCATGTAGAATTTAGGATCTGTACATATATATAATTGATTCAAGCCTTAATCCTATTTATATAAATATATAATCCTACGCATGCTGTTTTGATCACACACACACCCACCTGAAACCAGTACCAATTTTATGCATATTAACACCTTCCATCCATCCATGTTAAAACCGTGATCTTTAACCCATCACCCATTTACATTAATATGTAATCCACTCAGCCCCACTTCCGCATTTATGCATAAACCTACACATATATATACATATCGGGATAGATACACATGCATACCATATTTCTTAGTTGCATAGCAGAACTTCTATGCATTTATACACGATGTTAATTCGGCTAGCCTTCAGTGTAGGTTATATGGCTCCCTCGCTTTACGTTTTCGAATTTCGACGAGGCCACAACAGAAGCAACGCATGGGAATTCATATACTAATTTACTTTGTAGGCATGCTCGATCCTCTTAAATAGTAGGAATCGAATTACCTGTGAAAAGAGCAGCGCCTCCGATTTTTCGTTTCCTGTCTTCTAAATGGCTTTGTCCGACGTCCGTCGACTACAGGTATCAGCCCAAGGTCGCCTACCTAAATCTTCAGCCGAACTATTAAATTAGTAACTAAAATATCTTCTTCATGGTCCCGTAATTCAGAAACAATAGGAACGAGAAGTTTACCAGATTCTGTCCCGACGATGACGAACGATCCCTCCCTCGCTGTCTACAAAGTTGTTGCTGCGAAACCCAGCACACACCCGCCTTCCTTCGAAACGACAGTGCACTATGGTTTGCCCACCCCAGTTTTCCTTTTGCTCTGCCGCAGCCAA
This sequence comes from Leptodermis oblonga, assembly GCA_016801395.1. NCBI lineage: Eukaryota > Viridiplantae > Streptophyta > Magnoliopsida > Gentianales > Rubiaceae > Leptodermis > Leptodermis oblonga. Next base: position 10,007,285 of record CM028755.1, read on the forward strand.
CGAGTGACAGAACTTAGGAGCCGATAGTTTCTGATGGAACGCTTTTGTGAGGTAGACGATGGAAACGACGTGAGTTGCGAATAAACGGAGAGGCGAGTTCGTGCGAAATATAAAGTGGGTTTCAGAAGTTAACAACCAATGGGATAAGGTAGCTTAACTTCCTCCGAGCTAGTCGGCCGTGCTTATCCTTCCGAAATCAAATTTCCTCCTGCTAGGTTTAGGACTCTAGATGAGCTGGAGTTAGCACTGACGCGTCCCCTTTTTTTTTTTTTTTTTTTTATTTTTTTATTTTTATTTTATATATATATATATATTTTTCTGCTTATTTATTAACCCTCCTTAATTAAAGTTTAACCCCTAAAATTTTAATAAACGCTCTCTTGAACCCAAAATTAAATATAACTTAACAATAATACTAGGCACAATATCTCCTTATTTTTCGGAGCCTCACATTCGCCCCTCCTTTAAGGAATTTCGTCCCGAAATTCAAATTCTATTCACTAAACAATTGCGGGTACTTCTCTCTCATGTCTTGCTCCACTTCCCATGTCGCTTCAGAAATCCCATGGTTATTCCACAGTACCTTAACCAAAAGGACCTCCCGGTTCCTCAATTTCTTCAATTGTCTATCAACAATGCCCTTCGGAACTTCGTCATAGCCCAGCTTCTCATCAAGTTGCAGATTATCCAGGTTCACGACATGGTCCACATCAGGGTGATACTTCCTCAGCATCGACACGTGAAACACCGGATGCACTCTTCCCATGGTCGCTGGTAAGTCTAGTCGATATGCCACCTCACCCACACGATGTGTAACCAAAAAGGGTCCCACAAAGCGCGGGTTGAGTTTTCCCCGTCTTCCATGCTTTATGATCCGTGTAAACGGTGTCACTTTAAGGAACACCTTGTCTCCCACAGCGAACTCCAGATTCTTCCTCCGTTTGTCTGCATAGCTCTTTTGCCGACTCTGAGCCGTAAGCAGTCGTTGCCTAATTAGCTTGACATCATTATAAGCTTCCTCTACTAAGGGAACAAGATGGGCTGGCGTGGCTCTCCGTTCCCCTACTTCATCCCAATACAATGGGGATCGGCATCGACGCCCGTAAAGTGCTTCATAAGGCGCCATCTGGATCGAGGCCTGGTAGCTGTTGTTATAAGCGAATTCAACGAGCGGCAAGTGCGTATCCCAATTGCCCCCAAAGTCTACCGCACAAGCCCTTAGCATATCCTCTAACGTCTGGATTGTCCTTTCTGACTGACCATCCGTCTGCGGGTGAGCTGCGGTGCTAAAGCTTAACTGTGTCCCGAGTGCTTGTTGTAGCTGTTGCCAAAAGCGTGCAGTAAAACGAGGGTCCCGATCGGAGACGATAGTGACCGGTATCCCATGTAACCGAACGATTTCCCTGATGTATAATTGGGCAAGCTTCTCCAAGGAGTACCTCACGTTGATAGGCAGAAAGTGCGCCGTCTTTGTCAACCTATCCACTACTACCCAAATCGCGTCATGGTTACACTGTGATCTAGGTAATCCCGTCACAAAGTCCATGGTGATGTGCTCCCACTTCCACTCTGGGATGTTGAGAGGTTGTAACAAGCCAGAAGGTCGTTGATGCTCGGCCTTCACTTGTTGACATGTAAGACATGAGGCCACAAATTTTGCCATATCCCGCTTCATATTATCCCAACAGTAACGAGTCCGCAAGTCCTTGTGCATTTTGGTACTTCCCGGATGCACGGTGTAACGAGTTCGGTGTGCCTCTTCCATAATCTCCCTTTTTAGCACGTCATCCTGTGGTACTAACAGCCGACCCCGATAACGCAGGATCCCGTCTGCGCCAAACTCATAGTCAGGGTGGTTCCCCTGTCGTGCCAATTCCAATCGGTGTTTTAATGTCGGGTCTGCTACTTGGGCCTCTTTGATGCGCTCCGGTAGTATCGAGTGAACTCGAATGCTTGCGCATATCACTCTATCACCCACGTTATGCATACCCCATACCGTCATCTCCTCTAACCTCTTTGTCTCTGACGCCACAATCCTCGCAAGTTGTGCTTTCCTACTTAACGCATCCGCTACCACATTGGCCTTACCGGGATGGTAGTTGATCGTACAGTCGTAATCTTGTAGGAACTCCATCCATCTCCGTTGACGCAGGTTAAGATCCTTTTGCGAGAACAAGTACTTTAGGTTCTTGTGGTCGGTATACACCTCGAATGTTACTCCGTAGAGGTAGTGCCTCCACTTCTTCAGTGCAAAAATAACTGCTGCCAACTCCAAGTCATGAGTCGGGTAGTTTTGTTCATAGGGCTTCATCTTTCTTGAGGCATACGCAATCACCTTTCCGTTCTGCATTAGTACGCATCCCACTCCTTCCTTTGAGGCGTCGGTGAACACTACAAAATTCTCTCGCCCCTCAGGCAGTGTCAATACCGGTGCCGTGGTCAACCGTTTCTTTAGCTCTTGAAAACTCGCCTCAGCTTTGGTGTCCCACGCAAACTTGATCTGTTTCTGAGTTAGCCGGGTCAGGGGTCCTGCTACCCTCGAGAAGTCTTGTATGAATCGCCTGTAGTATCCTGCTAGTCCTAGGAAACCACGAACTTCAGTGGGATTTTCAGGCCTCTTCCAACTCATTACCGTTTCGACCTTTCCTGGGTCAACAGTGATACCCTCCTTAGATATAATATGCCCTAGGAATGCCACTTTATCCAGCCAAAATTCACACTTGCTGAACTTCGCATATAACTGATGCTCCCTCAATCTCTGTAGTACCCGCTTAAGATGTTCTTCGTGCTCTCCTGCTGTCTTCGAGTACACCAGAATGTCGTCGATAAAAATCACAACAAACTGGTCTAGATACGGTTGGAATACCCGATGCATCAGGTCCATGAATGCGGCAGGTGCATTCGTCAGTCCAAACGGCATCACCACAAACTCGTAGTGACCATAACGAGTGTTGAAGGCTGTTTTTGGTATATCCTTTGTTTTGACGCGCAGTTGATAGTAACCTTGTCGCAAATCCAACTTTGAAAACACTGCAGCTCCTTGCAACTGGTCAAAGAGCTCATCGATCAGCGGTAATGGATATCGATTCTTTATGGTCAGGTTGTTCAAACCTCGATAGTCAATGCATAATCTCATCGTCCCATCCTTCTTTTTCACAAACAAAACCGGGGCACCCCAAGGAGAAGTGCTCGGCTGTATGTACCCTTGCGATAATAGATCCTGCAATTGGAGCTTCAGCTCCCTTAGTTCAGCTGGAGCCATTCGGTACGGAGTGCGAGAGTACGGTTCAGCCCCCGGTATTAGATCTATGGTAAACTCTACCTCCCGTTCAGGGGGTAAAGTTGTCAGTTCCTCAGGAAATACGTCAGAAAAATCCTTGACGACTGGCACATCCTCCAGAGTCTGCCTATCAGTTGGTTTGTTTATCATGAATGCTAAGTACCCCTGAGCGCCTTTTCGTAACAGTTTGCGAGCCTTGAGACCAGAGACCAGTGCAGTCGAGGCAAGCCTGCCTTTCAATTTAATTTCTATCTCTGGTTTCCCAGGCACTCGCAACACCACTAGCTTGTCCCTACAATTCAGTTGAGCATGATACCTAGCCAACCAGTCCATACCTAAGATAGCATCATAGCCCTGTAGAGACAGGGCAACAAGATCCGCAGGGTAATTTTCCCCTTGGATCTCCACCGTACAATTTCGGTAGATAGTGTCAGTATGTAGCACCATATTGGTAGTGGGTGTGCTGACTTCAAGCATATAAGGTAGTTTCTCAGATCTCACCATTCCCTCGTGCACGAAGTGTGATGCAATGTATGAATGCGTTGACCCTGGGTCCAATAGAACCTTTGCAAGTCTATCTAGGATCGGGAGTGTACCTTCTATCACTTCAGTTAGGTGCTCTCCTTCCCTTTGCTCAATAGCAAACACTCGAGCTGGTACCTTTGGCTTGTTCCCTTCGTTGGCTGGCTTCTGCTGGCTCGAAGTAGCCCCTGTTATAGGCTTGTCCCAGGGAAGTGGGCAGTTTCGCATCTGGTGCGCACCACTTCCACATCGCAAGCATTTGTTAAGCTTACGCCAACATTCTGTCTCCTTGTGATTCGGTCTCTTACAAAAGCTGCATAAGATCGGGTTGTTCCCTCCTTTGATGTTCCCTTTATTTCCAAAGTTGAACCTCCCCTTGCTTATCCCACCGGTCGGTTGTAGCCTTGCCCTGTTAATGTCCTTCCTGCGATTCTGGAAATTCATAAGCTCCGCCTGTGCTTCCTCAACCTTCATGGCCTTCTCAACGGCAGCTGCGTAGCTAGTCAGATCCGAAGATGCGAGCGCATTCTTAATCTCCACCTTTAACCCTTGCACAAAGCGGTCTCTTCTTTTTGCATCCGTGGTAATTATGTCTGCTGCGTACTTTGACAATTTGGAGAACTGTGCCTCGTACTCTGCGACCGTCTTACCGGCTTGCTTGAGATTGATAAACTCTGCCTCCTTGCGAGCTGCGACAATAGGAGGAGCATATTTTTCCTTGAATGCCGCCACGAAATTTTCCCAGGTGGTGGCAGTACGCTCCGTAGTCCATTTTTGACGAATCACCTTCCACCAATCCTTTGCCGCCAGTTCCAGTCGAAATGCGGCGAAGGCCACCTTGCGTTCATTCTCATACCTGAGCACCTCAAAGATTTCACTGATGCCCTCTAACCAAGCTTCTGCTTTCTCCTCATCAGGCTCGCCATTAAATTTCGGTGGTCCGAATTTCAGGAACCGTTCCAAGGCCATGTCCTCACTCTGTATCCCTGTTGCATGTTGGCCTTGCCCTTGGCCTTGTCCCAGCCGTTGGTGGCGTTCGTCCATGCGTTCCATGGTAGCTGCCATGCGCTCCATTGCAGTGGCCACTTGAGCTCCCAAGTCCTGGGACTCTGGCCCCAGTTGAGCACTCGTAGCAGAGGTAGCACCCCTAGTGCCAGTGTTTCTGCTGCCTCCCGCCATCTACATGGTAGGTACGTGCCCGTTAATGTCTTGTTTATAGTTATAGTAGGTAATGGAACAAGTTAGTCATACAAACAGCGGAATTTAAACAATTTAGTGCTTAAATAACTCAAAGGGGAAACAAATTCACAACTTAAGTCACTCAGTAACTCGTTCATGCCACCCACGTGGCTAATGGAAATAAACAAAAGGCAGTTTCAAACAATACTCAAGAAATAAATAGTTCCCCAAATTAAACTCAATAACAACTAGGTTGTTATCAGTTCTGCTATTACTACTCCCTCACAGTACTCTATGCGCTTGCTTCTGTTCCCTCGCCGGAGGGCGTAAGTTCCTCTTCTCCCCGGTCCCTGTTCACTCCCTGGCTGTTAAGGGAGATCTCATCGTCAGACGACTCGAGTTCTACCGTGTTTGCCTTCACCCTTACTTTTTCAAGTAAGGTGTGGGTCCCTCTCTCTAGCTCTTCGATCCAAGCAAGGCGTTCATTCTCCCGCTTCCTCAGCTTTTGATTCGTCTTGTGGTATTTTGCTATTTTCTGCCGCATTTCCTTGAACTCCTTTTCATAAAACTCAAGGTCCCGCTTTCGGGCGAACTCGCTTAATTCCAATAGCTCTTCCACCCTTGTAAGGGCAGAAATCCTCTCTTGCGCGTTCCTTAGTTCCCTATCTTTCATCTTCCCAATTTCCAAGCTTTTCTCTAACTCACGCTGCAGTGCTTCACGACGGCCTCGCTCCGCGCGCAACTCCTGCAATGTTAACTCGCAAGCTTGTACAGCTGGGTATGATGGAACATCCACTACTTGCTCGGCCATTACGTGTGGTTCCTACACAGCAACTCTATCAATCAGTCGCAGTTAGTGCTTAATGAACTACTAGCGGAATACGGTTAGTCATCCCTACTCATTATCGCAACCTAGGCTCTGATACCACTTGTGACACCCCACCCCGACCCCCCTTTAGGAGCCATTCCTAAGGGTGATCGACTAGGCATCATCAGGGCTCCCGCCCACAGTAACAGTAAAATAATTTTTTTGTCGCTGAACGACGTTCCATAAATAACTCGAATAGAGGTAAAAATTGTCAGTAATGCCCCACTGGGAATCACTACATCACCGAGTTCAAATGAAAGTAAATACCGGATAAATTTTAGCGAAAATAGATAAAGTGTATTTCCTAATTATTCCAATCGCCACTGTAGCCCTACTCGTGAATGACGACGTACGAGACTCCTCTGCCTGGGACTCTTCTGCTAAGGGTGAAGATCCGCTTCGCCTAACCCACCTAGAAAATAATATTTTGTTTTGTGAGCTAGAAAGCCCAGTGAGAATTCTCAAAGTGTTGCAAATCAGTTACGCAAAGCTTTCGTTTAAAACACCGGTTTGTCAAAAAAATCTTTAATTTGCAAAGCAAAGCAACCAGTAACTTAACGCAACAGTTCAGTAAACAAGCATAGTAGAAAGGATACAGGTGAGGCTGCCCGGGGTGTCCTTTATGGCCATAGGACAGGGTCCCCGACAGACACTCTCAATTGCCAAATCCACACCATTAACAGTATATCAGTAACCGGCACAATAGTGGTATATCTCGAGATAACCTGCAATACCCACGGAGTCTAGCCAAGCGATCAGGCCCAACGCCGACCTCGCCGGTTTGAACCACCGGGGTTTGGGATCCCAATGTCACTGGAGCGATAAAGTACGCCTCCAGCGACCAATAATAGCATGCACAGTAATTACAGTAACACAGCAATTCCAGTAAAAGTGACCGGGCGATAAAGTACGGCCCCGATCACGCAAACACTCAAAAAGCCAAAACACAAACCGAACAGTAAATAGTAAATATGCATGAGAATTTTGAGAAACAGTAGACAAAGCGTTTAAATTTCAAAGTCTCAGAAAAAAAAGGAAATCTTTATATTTAAAAATCTCAGTGATAGAAAACATTTTAAAATTTGAAATCTCAGTGATAGAAAACATTTTAATTTTGAAATCTCAGTGACCGGGTCAATCCCAATCTATATATATTTATATATATACTATGTACTTGAAAGCAGTGAAAATAGCGAGAAATTCTCACCTGTGACAATTACTGCGTGAGTCTTTCTCCGGTAAAACCTGCCATTTTAATTTTGTGTAACGTATTAGAATCGATCCATCCTGATCACTATATGCATTTGTGCTATGCTAGGGCTATCATTATTATTTGGCTCTACCACCGTAAGGTTCGTGCTATGTTCCCCTTCTTTTAACTTTTGAATACTTGCTCCTTAATTAATCCCGAACCCGAGGACCCCTCTGAACCGAATGGCTCTTCCAGTGGAGAACAACTCTACTCTTGATATGCATGAATATATATATACGCATGGCAATTTGTAACTACATATATACTTCTGTATGCATGTATTTAATATACATACGTATGGCTATTTGTAACTACATATATATACCTCTATATATATTTTATATATATATTTCTATATTTAATCTATTAGGTGCCCAATTCAATAAGAGGTGTAAGTGTATATATGCACTATCTGTACATGCATTTACCCATGCATGCATACCCATGTGCAATTGACCAATATTTTATTCCATCTGCAATTGATCAATATCTTGTTCCATCTCCTAAACCTGCATGCACTTCTTTGGCCTACCTACGCGAAGCAATTTCCCTGCCTCCCTATACTCCTCCAGTGCATGTAGAATTTAGGATCTGTACATATATATAATTGATTCAAGCCTTAATCCTATTTATATAAATATATAATCCTACGCATGCTGTTTTGATCACACACACACCCACCTGAAACCAGTACCAATTTTATGCATATTAACACCTTCCATCCATCCATGTTAAAACCGTGATCTTTAACCCATCACCCATTTACATTAATATGTAATCCACTCAGCCCCACTTCCGCATTTATGCATAAACCTACACATATATATACATATCGGGATAGATACACATGCATACCATATTTCTTAGTTGCATAGCAGAACTTCTATGCATTTATACACGATGTTAATTCGGCTAGCCTTCAGTGTAGGTTATATGGCTCCCTCGCTTTACGTTTTCGAATTTCGACGAGGCCACAACAGAAGCAACGCATGGGAATTCATATACTAATTTACTTTGTAGGCATGCTCGATCCTCTTAAATAGTAGGAATCGAATTACCTGTGAAAAGAGCAGCGCCTCCGATTTTTCGTTTCCTGTCTTCTAAATGGCTTTGTCCGACGTCCGTCGACTACAGGTATCAGCCCAAGGTCGCCTACCTAAATCTTCAGCCGAACTATTAAATTAGTAACTAAAATATCTTCTTCATGGTCCCGTAATTCAGAAACAATAGGAACGAGAAGTTTACCAGATTCTGTCCCGACGATGACGAACGATCCCTCCCTCGCTGTCTACAAAGTTGTTGCTGCGAAACCCAGCACACACCCGCCTTCCTTCGAAACGACAGTGCACTATGGTTTGCCCACCCCAGTTTTCCTTTTGCTCTGCCGCAGCCAACGAGTGACAGAACTTAGGAGCCGATAGTTTCTGATGGAACGCTTTTGTGAGGTAGACGATGGAAACGACGTGAGTTGCGAATAAACGGAGAGGCGAGTTCGTGCGAAATATAAAGTGGGTTTCAGAAGTTAACAACCAATGGGATAAGGTAGCTTAACTTCCTCCGAGCTAGTCGGCCGTGCTTATCCTTCCGAAATCAAATTTCCTCCTGCTAGGTTTAGGACTCTAGATGAGCTGGAGTTAGCACTGACGCGTCCCCCTTTTTTTTTTTTTTTTTTTTTATTTTTATTTTATATATATATATATATTTTTCTGCTTATTTATTAACCCTCCTTAATTAAAGTTTAACCCCTAAAATTTTAATAAACGCTCTCTTGAACCCAAAATTAAATATAACTTAACAATAATACTAGGCACAATATCTCCTTATTTTTCAGAGCCTCACAGCAAGGGCCTGAAGGGGGTGGACTGTAACATCCTCTATCCCACATCAGAAAATTAGAGAGTGGGTGACCTGTATAAAAGCCTAAGGCTTGTGGGCTACTAGTAACTTGGCTTAAGCCTTTTGGGTTAGCGAGGACGAAAGCCCAAAAGTTATTGGGTCAGCCTGCATGCCTGGGGCGTTACGAACGGCAGAGAAGGATGGCAGGAAGATCGCATGGCTCTTCACGCTTATCAAATGTGACGAGGGAGAGTAGCAGTGAGTACGGCGAAAGAGAATTTGCCCCGCCATACATCCGAAATGCGGAGGAGGAGGAAGCTCGGGAAAATGCGGAAAGATTTGAGATGGACATGTCTCAGTCACAGGGGTACATGGGAGGGAATTCGGGGCGAATGGAGGATGAAAATGAAGGGAAAATGCAGAGAACCAACGAAGGAGCGAAAAAAGCAAAGAAATAATGGGCTCCTCGTGTATGTCAGTGTCAGGGGCTGTGTCCGGTTCTTGCTCCGGGAGCGATGCCGGGTGGAAGGTTTACCGGCCTCTAGATGGTCCGATTGACGGTGGACCTTCAGATCCAGAGTTGTTAAGGAGTTTTAAATGTCATGCTGCCTACTACGTATGGTATTAGCAGGTATCGTTTTATGCATTATTACATATTTCTTGCTATAATTTTTATTTATTTCCGATAGATGATTAATAGGTTGACTTTTAAAATTTGTTATTTTATTTACTCAATAACGTAGGAACGTGGTGCATTGTTGTGCCATAATGGCTACATTAATCTGCAAAGGTGGGAGTTGGCCAAAGGAAAAATAAAAAGTATAATTGACCAGTTCGGGTTGGCACATTTGGGTTGGTCCATGCATCCAGAGTTAGACTCTACACTCCTAAGTGCCTTTGTTGAGAGATGGCATCTGGAAACTAATTCATTCCACATGCCTTTCGGAGAGATGAGTATCACTCTCCACGACGTTGCTTACATATTGCGGATTCCGATTGGCGGGACGCCAATTGGTTGGAAACTTAAGCCGGCAGAGATGAAGGAACTGCTGTTAGAAATGTTGGGGATTGAGGAAGACCAGCTCGGGGAGCGAGATTTTGCAAGCGTTAAAATGTCCCTCCTTCGCGAGCACTGTGTCAGTGGACAGGTGGAGGACGCCAATGTTGCTGCAGGGTATTTGCTGTGGTTAGTTAGAAACACCTTGTTCGTAGATAAGAAAAAAAACCCACGTGCTTGGTCATGTTTTGCCCTACCTCTGCGATGCAGAAAGCGTAAACGGATTTGCGTAGGGTGCAGCTTGTTTGGCGAACCTTTATCGCAATCTTGGTAGGACCTCTAGGGCGGACGGTGCCCAGTTAGGCGGGTGTCTGACCTTATTGCAGGTTTGTAATTATCGTTTATACTTTATTTCTATACTTTATACCGGTACATTAAAATGACTAATTTATTTTTAATTTTTTGTAATAGAGCTGGGTATACGAGTACTTTCCCGCGTTTAGTCCCCCGTCGATGAGATCCTGGAGTGTCGATTGGCCAGCTGCAACCAAGTGGCACATCGGAACCGGCAGGAAGCGCGATCCTAACTGAGACTTGGTAGCATACAGACGCGCACTGGACGGAATGAAATCCGAAGAGGTAATATTTCTATGTCATTTAAATTTTCTACTGTTTATTAGTGAAATATCCGATTTAGTCGATTATCCGCTTACTATGTTGCACATGAACTAGGTCAATTGGCTTCCTTTTGGGCCAAATCCTGCGGGAGTGCATCCAATAACCTTGTACAGGGGTCTTATTCATTGCCCTGGCGTCGTAGAGCCTTACATGCCTGATCGGTTCCTGTGGCAATTTGGATTCATTCAGTCGATCCCTCAAGCAGTTTTAGAGCCAAAGAGCTGTTACAGAGGGCCTGAAATAAAAATGTACTCATGTGTGTATGATACGAATCTTAAGGAGCCGCAAATGTACAGGAGTAAGGCGATAAGGGGGATGGAGATGTCTCATTGGCCCGATCAGTCATGCAGGTACTTCCATTCGCGCACGCACGTTCGTGTTAGTCCCGACGACATGGAAGTGGACGAGCTAGTGGACCCCAAAAAGCTATCTACGGTTGCGATAAGAACTACATATTTATGCTTATTTCTGTCACTTTATTATATAATTGCGACAATATTTTTTACTATCTTTCGATATTTTTTTCAAATACAGCGCTTGCAATATATAGCAAGTAAGATGTATTATGCTCATCCTCAAAACCGGCATACCGTCCCCAGTGACGTGAGGGAGAATGCCATAGAGGAGGTGGCTCGCTATTTGGAGGATTTGATGCTTGCACTAGAGTAGCTTGCGGCAAGGTCCCATGTGCCGTATTCACTTGTTTTATTCCCTTTCTTTTATGCATTGTATATAGTAACATTTCATTCCGGATGATAAATATATATATTGTATTTGACTTCATGACTGTTAACAATTATTTACAATACGAAAGTTAACGAGAAACTGTTCAAATGAAAAACATCGTATACTAACACTCAACAGTCGATTTATTCCGGAATACATCAAATTTTTTTATCCAAATGTGATTTCTACAGCTGCATTTGTTCTGAGGCCCTGTTTCTCCACGTCGGATAGATTGGGGGTAGCAAGATCTCCCCTGTCGTTAACAAGGCAATGAAATGATTTTGTCTTATTAAACCCATGTTGATGAAACTGCTCGGATCAGTAGAGATGTCGGCCCCCAGCCACACAACCGGAAGAAAAGTATTACTCTGCTGTGTAAATAATGTAACTATCCTCTAGTACTTCGTTGTGACAAGTATTCCCATAAGATGAAAATCAAACCAGAAGTCCTCATCTGCCAGAACTGCATAACAATCTAGGAACCTGACTGCTAAATCGTAATCGACCGCCCCAAGAACGAAGCGCTAAAAAGTAGCTTCATCCTGGAGTTCTTAGTGCAGGTCTCTGCGCACTTGGGGCTACTGCGCCTCATCTGTTTGGTGTGCGAAATAGGCAATTATCCTAAAATCACAATGCCCATCGGGCACTACATTAACGTGTCCGGTAATGTATTCGAACATGAACTGCTTTAGAAATACGGGAAGGTCGTAAGGCCATTCAGAAGCGTGGGACTGCACAACTCTTCTTCTTCTCTGCCCGCCTGTGGATCGCCGACCTGCACGTGTAAAACATATTACATTGAGTGTGTGTATATGCATTTAACCACAATAACATGTTAAAAGTAAATACATATATTCGTACCGCATTGTAGTGTATTCCTTTCGGCATGCTCAAACCCTGATAGATCTCGTTGGGTAGAATTGTGTCTGGGCCGTCCCCTGTGTGGCCTACTAACTGGCTCAGCTAGATCAACAGTTTCCGGATAAAGCGTCGAATGCACCACACCCATGACCCTGTATATCTTAGCGCTCGGATGCGATATTACATCCACAAACATCTCGTGCAGTCAGCCTTCAGCGGTTTGCCTCTCCTCCTAAGTTTCTGGAACATCATTATCTCCCAAATGCAGTGTCTTCAGAACGCGTCGACGTTTATATGATCAATTGGACGATACGAGCGCACCAACTATTGCATCTCACATGCACATGGCAGACCGCAACTTGTTCAGAGTTCGCAACCACAAAGCTCACCATCATCCCCGATAAGGCCAATTCTTTTTGTATATTCATCCTCCACCATTGTAATATCAGCAAAAGACATTCTACTGTTAAGCCTACTATACAGTAGGTAGTCGCTCTTCCGGTATGTTTTGTTGCGCGAAGATTCCATTTTAGTACAAATTTCATCGAGATGCAACCCTATCATAATATTAATGTCTTGAAAAATACTTGGAAACGCATTTCTATCCGTACCAATAGCCTTCTTCAACTGTGCACGTGTACTCTCAACCCTGAAAGAGAGTTGACAGTAAAATTCTTCAAATTACATAAACATTCTATAAAATATCATATAATTATACAATATACAAATCATAAATGAAATCAATAAATAACTTACATGTTCGTCGTGTGACCCCCGTAATGCTTTATACTTTTCGTCCAGCAAGACACAAACTTGTCCTTGTGGGGATCCAACCATGTCTTCTTCAAGTACGGTATAACATTGCGGAATCTAGATTTATTTCCATAGTTAGTATCAATATAATCCACAGCTTCCTTGGACTGTTCATATGTTAATGCTTTAACCACTTGGCCCCAACGATATAGAAACACATCCGTCGTAGTTTTATCGTTACCAGCCGATACGACATGCTTCTTGACATCCATTTCAATGTGTCTCCTACACAGTAGAATGTGAGAATACTAGTTCCACAGCATTCATTAAGGAAATCTCTATCAGTGATGACCACGTGTGGATACTTGTTTCGCTCGAATAAAGTGCTCAATTGCCCCAATCCCCAGTAATAACTCAGGGTAGTATCATCCCTCATGAAAACAAACGCGATATGAACATACTGAGCTGTTGGTACATCAGCAACTATCTGCAGCAGATGCATGTCGTACCTGTTTGTCTTATACGTCGTATCCATAAACAACACGTACGGAAACAGAACAAGCAGACGAGGCGCCTTCTTGTGCGCAAAGAAGATGTGGCCCACTGCATTATTGTCGTCATCACCTGAGTACACATAGAAGTATTCGTGATCATGCAGAAGTTTGAAGAAATACTACTGCATGTTCATCATACCTCCCCTCGCATCCCTTTTACTTTTTACTGATTCGTTGTACACCTGTCTTATGTGGCTGACATTTTCGGGATCATCCGCGCGCAATTGGGCCAATATATGCTTCAGCCTGATGGCAATACTGGACATTTTTGCAATCTTTTTCTTCTCCAATTTGGTTAACCGTGACTGCGCTGAATGCCAATTTCGAACTTCTTGTAATTCATGATTGTGTGTACCGTTTCTGACCTCTACCTTCCAATGTCCCCCATCAATTTCTCGTCCCTTCAGGTGAAATGGACAGTTTGTCATCTTGCTCTTGTATTGCTCCGCCTGCTTTTCCCTTCCAGTAGGGGTGCCTTCTCTCTAACTTTTCCTGATCTATCGCACCCTATCTCAACTCTGCCTTTTCTCCCTCTTGTAAGGAATAGCCCCAACATTTTCGAAGAGCAAGTAATTTTTGCCGTCGTATTGTTTTCAGTAGCTCGTGCTTTAACCCATGCAATCATATCTTCCTTACTTTTGAACTCTTCGTTCGTTTGAAATACTTCGGTGTGGTCGGCATAAATGGCATAACTCTCAAAACGGAAATCCTGTTAATACAAAAAGCTGGTTCAGCATATTTAAAACTAAAAATTTCGATGCAACAAATAAATTGCACAATAATCTTAACGCCGAGGTCCGAAATTCTGATAGAATTATGATTACCACAAAGGTCGAAGGGATATTGCGAATGACACGGCATTTTCGGCTGGGAACATCGCTGGAAATACCGAATACTGCCGGCCGTCGGCGGAATTTCCCAAGAAAATACAGCCGGCTACCGGCGGTATTTTCTTGGGAAATATCGCCGGTGGCTGGCGGTATTTCTAAGGGAAATACCGCCAGCGGCTGCCGGCCGTCGGCGGAATTTCCCAAGAAAATGCAGCCGGCCGCATTTTCTTGGGAAATATCGCCGGCTGCTGGCGGTATTTCTAGGGGAAATACCGCCGGCACCTGGCGATATTTCGCCGGGAAATACCGCCGGTCGCCGGCGGTATTTTCCCTAGAAATATCGCCATGTGCATGGCGGTATTTCCGTGGGAAATACCGCCGGTCGACCGCGGTATTTCCCATGAAAATACCGCCGGCGACCGGCGGTATTTCGGGAAATTTCGGCTGGGGAGACAGTCTTCCCGGCCGAAATGTTACAGAAACATCAAAAAAGCTGCCGGATAATCGTAGATCCGGGAAAACAATCACCCAGAATGGATTTTTTTCCCAAAAATGAAGGGGTATATAGAGCATTTATTTAGGCAAACTAATTTCAAGTAAAAAAATATATACAGTGTTTACTTACAGTGTAATATGGATCGTACTCGGGTATACCGGCCATATTTTAATAAACGTGTCAGTGATGAAATAGATAACAAGTGTTTCTGCAGTTTAATGTAAATGGAAAACAACTAACTATGCAGGTGGAAAAAAGAATGAAACAAGTCACCTTACTTATAGGTGAAAAAATGGAAGAAATATAATTTTTAACCAAAAAGGGTAATTTAGTCTTTTCACAGGAGAATGTTATTGTGAATAGTAAAACGGTTACTGCATTTAGTATGCCCCTTTACTTTACATATGTTAATTAATATAATTATTTGTCGTCTACAACAAGCACCTATTGAAAATTAAGAACACGAGGGAAGAAATAATAACAAATTAGTGTTGATGATTTTACAAAAATCCTACGTACAAAATGACAGAAAACTACAAAGAAAATTTGTAAGAGATAAACTAGACTGTAATCCTATCAACAAGATTATAACTTCTCAATCGTGTTAATCACTCTCCTTTAGACTTTATTTATCATCTTTAATGGCAATTGTCACGGGATAAATATCTTTCTAAGATTAGATGGAGTTTATAAATTAAAATATGTAGTCGTTTTGTCAATTCCAAAGAATAAAAGATTGAAGAGAAAAATATTTTTTTACGAAAACAATGC
Source organism: Leptodermis oblonga (assembly GCA_016801395.1). Classification (NCBI taxonomy): domain Eukaryota; kingdom Viridiplantae; phylum Streptophyta; class Magnoliopsida; order Gentianales; family Rubiaceae; genus Leptodermis; species Leptodermis oblonga. Next base: position 10,022,888 of record CM028755.1, read on the forward strand.
ATATTTTCTGCATGTAGTCATGCTTTTTTGTTCTTAGTATTTCTTGTAAACATTACATTATATGGATGACTTATTTATAAAGATTGAATAGACACAACTATTCATAATTGATATCTCTACGTCAATGAAGAGATGTGTTTGTCAAAAGTTAAAACACTTTTTCAATTATTGAAAATTTTAACAGTTATATATATATATATATATATATATATTAGTGTGACCGTGTGATAATTTCAAACTTATAAAAATTAAAATTATATATTTTTGAAATATGACTTTTTCATTAGGACGAAGAAGTAACATCTATCTATCAATTATTGCAAAAAATATCACACACACACACACACACACACACACACATATATATATATATATATATATATATATAATAAAGGGTAAATAAAGGGTACCCAGAAAAAGAAGATTTGGGCCTAGTCATTTTGGTATGTTTTAGTTTTATTTTAAGTATTAGAACTTTTTTCCAGACATAAAATATGTTTGGCACTTTCGGGCCTGTTCTTTTAGAAAGTTTTGAAAACGGTTTTGAAAATAAGTTTTGGAAAATAGTTTTATAATGTAAAAAGTGTATTGAAAATGTAAAAGGTAGATGCTGAATAGTAAAAAATTGTATGAGAAATGATGGAATATGATTAAAATATATTAAATTTACTGTTGAAACCAAAACCGTTTTCAAAACGAAACAAAAAGAACAGGCCCGAAGATATGGTTTAAAAGACATTTTTGACCCAAAAGCCCGTTATTGAGTTTTGACACAAATTCTGCTGTGACAAAATTGTATATAAAGATTTTTGAAAAATTAATTTTCAAAATTCTCTTATCAAATGTGGTTTTTGGAAACAATTTTTCAAAATCATGTTTGTTTGCATATTTTTCAAAATATGTTATCCAAAATATTATTAAAATGTGACAACGAACAAAGTCTTAATCATACCCAAAAAAAGGTCAAAATTTTACAAACCAACAAGGTCAATCTCTTTTTTCCCAGTTTGGAATTATTCACCAAAAAAAGCTATGTTTATACTCATCAATAGAATGAAATTGTTGAAAGAAAACATAAGAATTTATTATAGATTGCTAGAGCTTTAATGTTTTAGTCCAATTTACCTAAATTTTTTTGGGCAGATTCCATTCTTACTGCAACATATTTGATAAATAGGGGCCTATTTGGTAAGTAATTTTGAGTCATAATTTGGATCATTTTTTTGTGGGGGGCCAGTTTAATGCTTGTTTGGCAAATGAGTTTGGCAAATCCTAACCCAAAACATGATCCAAAACATCACTCCATTAGATCTCATTTCTCAACCCAATTTCCAATTTGAGAATTCCCAACTACATTGTAGCAAAACAAGCAACTCTTCAGACTGTGCGTTCAAATCGGGAACCACACACGAAGAACCTTAATTGATTTGCCCGCTTTTCTTCAAAAATTGATTTGCTCGCCGAGAACGTAAGCCATCGACCATCACCTCTTGGCTTCGGCTGATGTCGTCTTCTCTGGGTGTGGTTTCTTCAGTGGGGTATGCCGCCGAACATCACCCCTTCGCTTCGCCTGAGCTCGTCTTCTCCGGGCATGGTTTTTTCAGTGGGGTATGCCATTAATACCCTCCACTTATATAATGTAAGCAAAATGTTGGAAGTATGATTATTTCTTGACAAAAATATCTTCACCGTTCATATCGAAATCTATCTCATAAAAGGTTAAGAAGGCTATAAATAGGCATCGGAAAAAAGAAAGAAAAGAAAAAGTAATTTTTTGTTGAATGAGTGTTGCAAGTCACTGAAGCTCCCATCATCGACCATAAATAAGCCAAAATCGATGGAGATTGATTTCAATGAATAAGCCAAAAGCCAAAAGCTCCCATCGACCTCAAATTAGCTTTAGTTTTGGGAGGGTTGAGTGAGGGCAGCGCCGCGACGGGTTGAGTGACGATAGTGCCTCAAATAATCTCCCTCATTTTGTTTTACATTTCTAATGTGTTTAATCATAAGAGCAGTTTCGGTATAATATTTTCCCTTGCCTTCGTTATGGGTATTTTCACAATAAAAATATGATGCAAAGGGCATCAGCATCCTTTAAATTGTTAGAGGGGACAAAAGTCATACAACAACAAAACACAAGGGGCAAAAGATAATTAAGCCTTTTCAAAGTACATGGCCTCAGGCTCTGTTATTTTCTATTCCACTCTTGGAAAATCATTACTTCTTTCCTTCAAAATTTTACATAAAAAAAAACCTCATTTTCTATTCAATTCAAAATTCAAATTTTAAAAATCCCTCAAAATCTTCACCCATATAATTCAAAAAATAACATAGTCATTATACTTTTTCTTCTCATTCCTACACAAATCCCCAAAATTATTTTCATGCAATTTTGTGTGTGTGTGTGTGTGTGTGGAACATATGGTATCTTTTATCAAGTTTAATATCAAAAGTATTACGTGTGTATCTTATGATGTAGTGAGCTCAGCTTCTAATGTATTGTTTGTTTCTTTGAAAAAATGTATGGAATATTAATTTTAAGGATAATATAATGCTTAATTGTAAACTAAAAAGTATTGTCTATTTTTGAAATATATATATAAATTTGTTTTAATAGTATAAATAGTGCATGTTTGAAAAATTGCACAAATATGTAGTATAAAAAGTAATGTCTGCTTCTAAAAAAAAATATAGTTTTGATTTTAAGAGTAGAAATAATAAATATTTAAAAAAGTAGCCCATGTAAACTGAAAGAAATGTTTGTTTCTATAAATATATAAATAAATTATGCGTGTATATGTGGGATAAAATCTCATGTCGGACTGTATATCTGTATAATAGGGGACACATGCCCTCTAAACTGTACACATATAGTACTAAGATAAATAATAAGTTTTTTTCCTTCTTCGTTTCTTGATTTGCTTCCAGAAATGAATAAACTATTGCACTAATGATAAAAACTCTAGGTACTCACTGGATTTGAATGATGCTATTGGCGAGATTTGTACAATTTTTAGAAAAATTCTTGTCATTATTTTAGGAGTCATTTCTGGCAATGCACCTCGATGTGGTGCTATATTGTCCGAAGCAAAAAATGCCAGCATCCTGGATGTGATGCTCCAACTATATGAAAAGGCATTCTGTAACGTGGTGTGTTTGTATTCCAATGCATTATATATATATATATATAGAAATATATATATATATATAGTTCATCAGATAAAGGATGTTCTCTCATCCTTTGAAGAGCTATATACGCAATCAATTCAAATTGGCCTTGAAGCAATTCAATTGGTACACTCAGTTCCTGATCCAAAAGAAATGAGGTTAACAGTTCCTTTTGTGGAGGATTCAAAGATTGTGGGGAGGGAGGATGATATTCTAAAGGTCATAAACATGGCAATAGATTCAGAATATAAGGGAGATTTACCTGTCATTACCATCCTTGGCATGGGTGGTCAGAGGAAGACTGGCTCAACTAATTTACAAAAGTGAAAAGATTAATGATTACTTTGACAAAGTGATTTGAGTTTGTGTATTTGATGATTTTAATGTTGAAAGATTTTTGGGTGAGATGTTGCGGTATCTCACAAAAACCAACCATCGATTGGCAAGTATAGAAGCTATGGTAAATAGTTTGCAAGGTCAGTTGAGAAGTAAAAGATATTTGAATGTATTTGATGGTGTTTGGAACTGTAATAGACACGTGTGGGATCGCATGAGAGCATGTTTACTTGAAATTCGCAGGTTAAAAGATAGCAAGATCTTGGCCACTACACGTAGTGAGGATGTGGCTTCAGCAATGGGAACATCTGGGTATCATCAACTTCAAAAACTCTCCGAGGATAGAAGCTGGTCATTGTTTGAAAAATGTACATTTACAGAGGGAGGAGCAATAAAGATACCAAAACTAATGGAAGTAGGTACAAGGATTTTAAAGAAATGTGGAGGTGTTCCCCTAGCTATAAAGGCAATAGGAGGCTTATTGTATTCAAAGGATTCTGAAGAAGAATGGTTAATGATTGAAAAAGGCGATTGTTGGAGTGCTTATGGTGAAAAAGATATTGTTCTTTCTACCATCAACTTAGCTATGATAATTTGCCTTCATTGTCAATCAAGCAATGCTTTGCATATTGTGCTTTAATTGAGAAGGATATTAGAATAGGAAAGGACAAGTTTATACAATTTTGGATGGCACAAGGGCTACTTAACTTTCCAAAGGGAAGCCAAATGGAAATGGAAGACATGGGTGACAACTACTTTAATATTCTTTTGAGGAACTCTTTATTGCAAGATGCTGCAATGGATGATCTCAATAACATCACACATTGCAAGATGCATGATCTTGTGCATGGTGTTTCACTGGAAGTGTTGGGGAATTATTGCTGCCGTGTGAAAGACTGGAGGGTTGAAACCAATAAAATTGAAGCCATGCATCTATCGATCAGTTCAGGTGAAAGGGAAATGTGGAAGGGTTTGAAATACGTTCTTCCATCAAGGTTGCGAACACTTCATTTGAAAGGCTGTATTGACCTACCTGAAGATTTGCTTCAGAACTTTAAATGTCTCTTTGCTTTGATTGTTAATAATCCGGATACAGAGAAATTACCGAATTCAATTGGCAAGATGAAACATTTAAGATTCCTCAACATTAGTTGTTGCAGGAGAATTAAAAAGCTCCCAAAATCTTTCACAAAGCTATACTATTTGCAAACCTTAATGGTTTGGGAATTAGAAGAGCTACCAAATGGCTTTGAAAATTTAGTTAGCCTAAGGCATATATGCCACGATGAGAGGGAGGACCTCGGAAGTTTTCTTTGAAGGATTAAGCCAATTGAGAAATCTTCAAACATTATCTTACTTTAGAGTGGGTAAATAGAAAGGATGTCAAATTGAAGAGATAGAACACTTGGATAAACTTAAAGGTGGACTAAGAATATGTGGCCTTCAAAATGTTGGAAGCTTTTAGTCTGCAATTAAGTCCAACCTGTCCAAGAAGTTAAACATTCAAATTTTAGAACTTGAATGGGATGAAAGAGATAATCAGATTGTGATGACTGATGTTGTGGAGGGTTTGAAACCTCATCCGGATTTAAAAAGTTTAAGTATCAATGATTGTCAAAGCTCAAAGTTTCCATCATGGATGGTAAGAGAGAATGATTTGTTACTATTTTGCAATTTGCAGAAGCTATCACTGAATAATTTGAATAAATGTGAAAGACTCCCATCACTTGGAGACTTGCGGTTTCTTAAGGATCTAAAGATAAATAATTTGAGCAAGGTGAAGCGCATCGGGAAAGAATTCTATGACTGTAGGTCAAACTTTGAGTGGGCAACAAAGCGCGAAAATTGCAACATTGAGTCCGAAACCATTCCTCTCTTTCCTTCTCTTAGGAGACTTACAATAGGGTGGATGAATAATCTAGTGAAGTGGTCAGATGCAACTGAAATCAATTCAACAATATATTCTTGGTCATCATTATCAGTTCAATTTCAAATATTTCCTTATCTAGAGGAGATATATATAGATACACTACACAACTTGGGCGTGTTTCTAAGCTTGCGTAGCTTACCAAGTCTTAAACGATTGGAAGTATCCTGTTGTAAGAACCTAACAATTAGGGATGAGTGGATTGAGTCGGCTCAAAAAGTAGGCATTGATGATGATGATGAGGAGAGGCATTCATATGTTGATTCAGATATACAATGTTACTTCCCATCCCTACGTTAACTATGTCTACTCTGGTGTGACAATTTAATGCACCAATTTGCAGCCCCATCATAAGCTTGGTGCAACTTGAGTACCTATCCATATGTTGCTACCCTAATTCACGGCCTAAAGATCTTCACCACCTAATCAACCTTAAGGCGTTAGTGTTAGGAGGATATGTGAATAGCGTCGAAGGTGAATTTGATTGTTATATTTGCCCCTATCCTAAGAGTGATTTTGTCTCTCTTATGACTCTTAGACTAATGGATCTCATTTTCCAAAAGGCATGTTTCTCCCTGATCAAATCCAGTATTTGACTGCACTGATCAATTTAGAGATAAGTTCATTTGATGGGTTGGAGGCTCTTCCAGAGTGTTTGGGTAACTTACAATATCTTCAATCCTTGGAAATGCATTGCTGCGGAAACCTAAAACAGTTACCCTCGGTGGAAACATTGAAACGCCTAGAATCACTGGAGATTAGGGGTTGCCCTATTATAGAAGAGAAATGCAAGAGAGGAAGTGGATCAAAGTGGATCAAGATTGCCCACATTCCACGCTTGGTCTTAAGATGGGTCGATTACATGCACTTTGAAAAGATACGATACATTTAATCCATAAGTTAGTATCTTGCACTTGTAATTTTCAGTTAATGATTTCTTTGTTTCTTTTTATTGATAAACTTGACTAGAACTGAGCATTTAATGGTAATATTCAAAGAGAGATGCATACAGTAAATGGAAGCAGCTCAAAGCAGATGAGGATCCAAAATTTTCCTTGCTTTCTACAAGAAAATGATGATTTTTTAAATTTGTTAGTGACTGATAAGTCATATTTTTGAGGTTTAATTTCATGAAAATTTGGGGACCTTTGAGACAATTTCTGCACTTAATTGGTTTGTTTACTGCAATAATTGAGAGGATAAGTAGATGATCACGTGAGCAGAAGTTGAAGGGGAGTTGATGTCTTTTAAGAGCAAAATCAAACAGTAGTTGAGAAGGAGTTTGAGAAGTACGTTCTCTAAGAAGAAACTCACCTAGAGACTGCAGAAGAAACTTCTGTCGGTTGAAGAGAAGTTGGAGATGCAATCGGTTATCGGACGGAGTTAGAGATGCAGTTTTGGATGAAGTTGACGAAGGCAGTTTTCACTTCTACAGTTTTCTTCTTTTTCTTATTTATAGTAAGAAAAGCCTCACTAAAGGGGTGTATTCAATTCTAGGAAGATCACTATGTAGTTCTCATTAGGGTTTTTCGTTTGTTGTCCGAAGACGAATTCGTCTCACGACGAATTCAGTACTTCGGTTAATAAATTCTCTTTTCTTTTATTTCCTTTCTTTGTGTATTGTATTTAATTAATTTACATCTAGTTCTGTTTCTTCTTTGATTTAAATTCAAGCATGCATGTTCTTTTAATTTCATTTCTTTTAATTATGTTTAGTAGCTAGTTATTCCTTCCGGCAATAACTGATGCAACTCTAGTTTAAGTTCGTTCGTGAGACTGAATTGTTCTTCAGTTTATGAATGGAAGTTCCTGTTATTCTCTATGTATAGTTCAAGTATTATGTCAGGTTTTCTTAGATCTTGATCACACTTTAACTGCAATAATGGAAAACCAATCGGATAAATCGAGACGTCCTCTTTGAGTCTGATCAGTGGTAAGACTACCTTCAGGTAGGGAGAATAATAGGGTAGTCGAATGGCCCTAATTCAGAGTCTTTTGGCCAAAATCAAGTTTCCTTCTTTCTTAATGTTGTTAGTTGGTTAATCTAGTAGAGCGTCTCTCTAGGTTACCAGTTAATTAAGAGATTAGTTAGAGATCCGTCATCCTAACGATCGAAAAAATTAGAGGGAATGAAGTTATGCATGGCGCGTCGTCGGTAACTGATTGATTTCTGTTTGTAAACATATCCTTGAGTCAATGAACGAACTGCTTGAACTAGTGTGAAGTCATGTGCTTGCCAGAACCTTTTTCTTTATTGTTTTAGTTTGTTTTATTATTTTAGTTTGTTAAGTTGTTCCCATTTTAATCCTGATGAAATTCTCTCCCAAATTAAATGTGTGTAATTAACTAACGGAAGGAATTAATCCCGCTCCCTGTGGAGACGACCTTACTCACCATGTGCTGAATCTTACCTCAATTTGAATAGGTTTTATTTTGGTGTAAAAACGACCACCAGTGACTCTTATATATATATATATATATATATATATATTCCTCTTATTCTTCGTCCTGGTAAAAGTAAAATAACTAATCTATTCAGTCATGGCGTCAACCTGATCAAAGCTCTCTTATCCCTCGGATTTTTTGCAGGTCCTCTGATCTTAGTTTGTGGATGGATGGATGATTAAGACTCAAGTGTATTATTTTAATTCTATGAAGAGGCAAAGTTAAGATCTCTAGGTAAATTAAGGAAAGTGGGGCGCCAAGATATTAAACCTGTTAGTGTTACATGCAAAGGTGATGATGATAAGTTGGGGTTCGTAGGAACCAGAGAATACTACATTAATTATTCATACTAGACATGTAAAACTTTTGATTTTGTTTCCATTGCTTTATAGCAGTTTCTACTAGTCCAGGTTGTTGATCTTATGAATTTTATTTTTTTTCAAAACTCAGTTTCTAAATGCATTTGGCCTTTATGTTAGCTCATTTTAATGGACTTTTTTTTATTTTTTATTTTAACATCTTAGAAATAATTTTAAAATATAACGAGTGTATTAGAAATGTAAAAATGCATAGTTAAATAGTAAATAAGTGTATTAGGAGGATGGGAAATATTATAAAATATAAAATGTACCGTAAAAATACATAAACCAAAAAAAAATATATTTTTGAGATGACGAACATAGGTGACATTAAATTACTCTTAAATTAAATTATGATATATACTCGAAAATCCATGCAATTATTTAGAAAAAAAAAAAAAAAGAGGAGTGTGTCTTAAACTCGTCTCATAAATAACTCATTTTATAATAAAATTTTCAAATAAAATATGTTATGTATAAAAGATAAATATAAGAAAGTAATGGTCAACCAAGAGTCAAGACTACTTTTGTTTCTGCTCAACACAATAGATAGAACATAGATTGGGGAGCTGGCTCAGTTGTAATGTAGCCTTTTTCATATGTAATATTAAGTTTACGGAATTGATATTCGCAGTAACCGTTTCGATATTTGCAGTAATATTCCCCTGTAAAAAGATAAAAATGCCCCTGAAAAAAATAAATAAATAAAAACCAACTCACGGGCTGCAAAAAAAACAAAAAAAAAATTGAAAAAGCAACTCACGGGCTCTGTTCCATTTAATAAATCCTGCAAAGCAGAGCCGGGTGGAATCACAAAATCGGATAAAAATCGAGACGACTCGGATCGGAAAAATTTTAGTGGCTAAAGTTAAAATGTTTTGCGGTATTGTTTTAGATAGTTAGTTTGATTATTTTAGTTGTATTATGTCCGAATTTGTTAGTATTTTTGTCAAAAATGTGAATTTTTTACCGGATTGACGAAGATCCGCCCGGTGGTTACTGCAAATATCAAACTGAAGGGGGGGTAAAATACCACCAGGCGCCGGCGATATTTTTGGCCAAAAATATCGCCGGGCTCCGGCGGTATTTTTTATTTTTTAACTGTTAGGGGTATTTTAGACTTTTCACAAGAAAATATTACTGCAAATATCGAAACGGTTACTGCAAATATCATGCCCCTAAGTTTATAATTGGGTATGATCATACTAGCGCTAATGCACAAGTTCTCATGAGAATTCCGAAATTAAATGAGTTTGGACGAAAGTAATACTAACAGGGGTGATTCATAAAGAATTCTCGTGTTATGCCTCTCATTTTTTCAAAAAAGTGACTACATAAAAAAACAAATGGACACAACTCTTTTATTCTTTTCTCGATATTATTTATTAAGAATATGCTTATCGGATACAAAAGCACATTTATTGGAGTACAAGAACAACAGCAAAACAAACAAACAAACACACAAATTGTAACGGAAACAAAGGAAAAACAATCAACCAGAAAACTCAAAGGCTTTAAATGGAGACACTATTGGGAATGCCTTTGCCAGTTAACCCAGGCTCACTAGTACGATGCAGCAGAGTATATGGCATCTTAACCGGTCCAACCCGGTTCTTGTGTTTCGGGTCACTGTTCAACTCGACAATCCGTTTCTCAACTTCACCCAACTTCTTCCCGAACTTCTCAAAAGCTTCACGAGCTCCGGCGTCTTTGGTCCACTCCGGCGTATCCCTCTGCCCAAGGTAAACTTCATCGGAAGCATGCCTCGACAGAATCTCAATCAGGGAAAGGCAGAGTAATGTCTCAAACTGAGCGGTGATTGTTTTGAAGAAGACCTTATCCGGGTTGGTTTTCAGTTCCTCGTACTCCGGCGTTCCCGGTTCCGGCATGAAGCGCCGGCTCAAGGTGGGGCGGTTCGGGACGTAACCGGAATACGGGTACTGCCCGAAATTGACGGCGGAGTGAAGTGCGGAGGCGATCCAGATTATAATTGTGCAAGAATTGACTAAATCTGCGAGATTCTGCATTTTGGGCCACCATGGCTCGTCTTTCTTGTCGCCATGGCCCTGTTCTCTGAGCTCTTTCCACCATGATTGAAGCTCTGTGTCTTTCTGGATTGATTCGTCTGTTTTGTAGTAGCATTCGCAGTAATCTTCCACCCATGCTGTGATGGCGGACCAGATCTCAAGCCCATCAACAGCATATGGGTAATCTTCGATTAATAAACGGATCCCATGGGGTGCATTCGGATCCTCCACTGCCACTCCCCTGTTTTAAATGTTGGATTAATTCAGGATATGTTCGATATGAGTGTTTTTTAAAACATGTTTTTGGAAAAAAAAAATTTAATGTAAAATGAATATTAAAAATAATGAAAAAGTGTCGTAATATATTAATTAGTATGATTTTCCTCCAAAGACATAAAAGTAAAGAGAGCCTCGTTTACCGCTTGATGAGATCGGCTGGAAGTGCTTGTTCAGGAAAAACCCAATCTTTGTAAATGAGTGTTGACATTTCCAGGGCATATCTTCCTGGAAAAACTATAATCTCAAGAAGTCCTCCTGCGTTAACCAGGGCCTGGCGAGCCAAAGCGTTGATGTTCATTGTGTCACGGAAGTGAGGATATAGAAGCTTGTGAATGGGATGAAGCACGCTTAGTTGCCTGTTTGTTGCAATGACAAACGGCTCGACTACAGCGTGTGTATGCAACCTGCGGCGCCACAAACATACATGTCAGTTAGAGATCTCAGTGATACTCTTATAAGAAGGCAATTGCCGTGTTGTTTTACCAGTGGCTGATGAGATGATGAACGCCTGAGTCGTTTACTGCAACATAAGCTTTTGCTAGCTGCCAGAATGCGCCATCGATGCCATGTTCAGCGGGAGTGTACACCTTGCTAATGGCGCCGTGTTCATCTCCATCTGGATGGGGCAAGCTGAGCTCAATGACTAACGGTTTTAAGGTTCCGTCGCTTTGTAGGAAGAGCAGAGTTCTTGAGGCATAAGTCTTTGTGGTTGTTGTGTTGATTCTCCTCAGATAAGGCATTATTGTGTCATGGTGGTCCAATATGAACATCCTATTTTCCTTGATTGCCTGGAAAATCGATATTTGTTAGTTTTCTCAGGAGTATTTTCCTAGAAGATTACAGTTATAACACAAAATTATTGCATCGTACCTCATCAATTGTCAATCCATCCAACTTGTTCTCGATATGTTCCCGGGTTATCGTGCTAGTATGGTTTCCATAGACTTGAGGGTTGAGCTTGCTTTTTGGTGGGAACTCCTGCAGGAGAAATTAGGTTGAAGAAACATTAAGCTTCAGTTCGGACATGGAACATAGGCCGAAATCAAATAATGTTGCAAACAAGTGATGCTCTCTCCGTTCTATTAAAAGAGTCCTATTTCTAATACTGAAATGATTACCTGGAGCCGGCTAATAATGACGGGGTTCAATCCAGCAAGCATTTCTCTTGCAAATTCTTCGTCTGTTCTCCAGGCAGACTTGTCCTCTGTACCAACATTGCAGTTAAAAAAAGCACAAATCTTAACAAAAAAAATGGGAAAGATATATAAAAAGGAGCTTCTATTATAAGGTAAATTGAGTTACCTTTGATGACTTGTGGAGTTGGGAATTTGAGGAATCCTTCCCCATCACTTCTGAGTATTTCTTTGAGAAACTCCAAAGGCACATTGTCAGTTAAATTTTTCAGCAAAGGGCCACTCGGAAGCTTAATTCCTTTCTCATAAAGCCTAAGTTCATCTTCAAAGCTGTCAAATTCATTTGGAGTGCCATCACAGATGGCCTCAAACGCAGGCAGAAGGAATTGAGCAACCGATTTCACTCCATAAGCAAGGAAATCCGACATCTTCAAGTGTCCGAATCTTTCATCCCTCGGTGTATAAATGTCCAAGCTCAGAACAAGCGGGATCCTACTCTCACACTTTGGATCTGTTGTGATAAATAAAAGTATGGTTAAAAAGGCAAATTGAATGAATATATAAGCAGGGATTTTCATGGAACTTTTAAGGAAAAATGGTACTCGATCCCTTTGTCCCAACAGAAGAGTCTAGCAGTGCAATTGTTTGTGAGTCACTAGGTATAACTCCAAACAAGAATCTTCTGTTGCGACAAAGAGAACATTACATAAATGGCTAATTAACCTGTCCTTGTTGGTGGTCTGCCTGTTCTTCCCCTGCGAGGGTAGGGAAACTCTGAGGATCCACCGAGGATAGTGCGAGCATAATTAGAACCTAAGTCCGGATTTCCCAAATCATTGTAACAAGCATAATCATACACCCTTTCCCATTCCTGGCGTTCTCCAGTTCCATCTCCTCTCAAGCTCACTAATTCTTCCTTCCTGTACTGGATCAGGGGTGCTGGAGTTTCACCAGGAAGATAACTCTGAGCAACGAGGTAAAAAAGTGTGTTAACTCGACAAATACAACTACAACCAGTGGCGTAGCTAGAAAATATCTTGAATTGGGGCCACTTCCAGACCCCCTGGAATACGCCCGGCTACAACATATGATGTTTAAAAGTACCTGATTGGAGAAGAAAACACGGTCTTTTTTGTACTTTCCAGCTGGGTAAACCCAAGAATTGCAGACGAAATGAATCTGGCCATGTCCAGGAACATCTTCAAGGACCACAGTTTTAAGGAAGAATTCGTCGTAATGGAAATTCTTGATGATGAATGCTCCTGGAACTCCAAACCCTTCTTCCCAATCGAATGTGACACTGAAAACTGATTCGCCAGCTGCTATAAGAGTGCTAGGAATGCTTGAAACGATCCAATTTTCCAAATAAGCAGGACTGCTAAGTTTTCCTTGCGTTCCATTTGCTGCAAGATTTGATACAAGACTTTGTCAATATGCACGTGTCGATTTTAATTTATCATGTCTCGATCGTATCCGATGATGAGATATGATCCCTCTTAATCAGGGTTCAATAAATTTGTGCATTCACTTGGAAAATATAGGAATGCGATAAATTTTCATATTAATTTGAAAGGTCGACCATTTCAATGTACTACGTATGGTGGACAAGATCCAGTCTTGTATATAAATATTCAACCATAAAACAGGAAAGGAATATATATAAAATTTTGCCCGACAGCTATGAATTTATAATATTTTGTGGAAAAAAGAGAATCCCCCTATATACGTCATCAACTAATATGTACATAATTCGTATGTATAACTAAAAAAAGTCACGTTTATAATATTATTAATTTAACATTATTTAGAAATTTTTCTAAAATCAATGTTTGAACCTCATTTTACATTATAATAATTTATCATCATTATCGATAAATATTTTTTACAATTTCAATAATCTTTTTTACATTTTCAGTACACATTTTTACATTTAATTTTTAAATCATAATTCTAACCAAGATTTGAACCAAACTTTCGTACCAGGACTTGTATCTTCAAACCCTTAAATAATTAATGTGAGGCCGAGACAGCCATATATATATATAGAAGGGTGCGGAAAATTTAAAAGAAATTATCATTTTACAGAGAATGAAACTTAAAAAACTCTTTAAAGTGACACTCATCGTGAAACGGAAGGAGTATATTGTTTGTCTCGGGTTCGGAATTGCAGCTGGCTTGCAAGCATGCATGACATTAATGTTATAGTGGGAGATCAAAAGAAATTGATTAATTACTCGATCTCGCCATCCCATTTATAAAAGTTCAGTAATACTACAAATGTTTTTGAGTCATCATACGGTACAACCGGAAACACGACTCCCTATAGAATGGAGAAAATGGTAATAATTATTGGTAGGTACCTGGATTGGCATGAACAGCACTGATGAGCTGAAAAGAAACCTTCTGTCCAAATAACTCATGAACACCATCAAGAACATTGCCACCTAAATCGTTGAAATCCAACACATTCTTATTCATCAGAACCACAGTTGCTTTGATCTTCTTCTGGTTCTGATCATGGCCGTTCCCTGTAAGTGCCCCCACAACTTGTTGGCCGCTCCCAGCAAGTGCCCCCAGGCCTCCCACAACTTGTTGAAACATTTTTTTTTTTTTTTTGAATCTGTTTTGGAAAAGGGAATAGAAAGAACTTAAAATTAAGGCTTTTGCTTTAGGTGTTGCAAGTGAGGAGGAAGAAGATGAAGGGGGTTGGGTATTTATAGGCTGCAAAGGATATTTGAAAATGCATGATCACGTGAAACACTGAGGCCCTGTTTGGAAGAGATCCTGAAACATGTTTTTGGGATGCACAAAATTTGTTTGGAAGAGCTTCTCTACTCATCTCATCTTGGAATCAACTTTTCAGACTTGTTTGGCAATACACTGTAGAAAAAACAGCCCAACAAATTTTTCACTTTTACCCAAAATTATTGAGGGCATCTTCTCTACTCTTGCTAAAACTCCCAAAATTGGAAAAACCTTATCCAAATCGGTGAATGGCCTGCTCGTCGCTCGATGCTAAAAAAGTGATCTTTCATGTGTTTAGAAAAAAAATGTAAAAAAAATTCGAAAACAGTATCTATGTGGTACTATTCACGAGAATAGGAATTAATTAATTAAGGTTTAGAAATAAATAATTAACCTAGAAGAAAAAAAATAACAAGGTTGTATTATCACCAATGACTTTTGTAATTTAAAAGTATCGTTGATATTTTTTTTTGAAAAAAAAAATTATAAACTAAAAAAAGAAATAAAGAGAAATTTAAAAAAATAAAAATATTATTTTTTAAAAAAAATTAAAAAATAAAATTTGTGAATAGTATTTATGTGGTACTATTCATAGGTATCGGAATAAATTATTTCAAATTTAGAAATAAATAATTAACCTAGAAAGAAAAAATATCAAGTTCGTATAATCAGCAATGATATTAGTAATTTAAAAGTATCGTTGATAATTTTAAAAAAATTAAAAAGAAAAATATAAATATAAATTTTAAAAAAAAATTTAAAAAAAAAGAAAAAATTGCAAACAGTAATTATGCGGTACTATTCACAAATATCGGAAGTTGGAGGTAAATTTGCAATGTCATACAATATCCAGAAACATATCTTGAAACACATTCCAAACAATATCTCAAAACATCTTTCGAAACACATTTCAAAAACACCTTCCAAAACACATTCCAAATAGGGTCTGAGAATTGCTCATTTCTAGGGGTGAGAATAAACACGAGCGATCAGGAACATGATTGCCTCGATAATAAACGAACACGAACATAATTTTAGGTCTCAATTAATAAATGAATCAAACTCGATTAAAATATTAATTATATAATATAAAATAAAAAGTATATACAACATAAAAAATAAAAAATATAATAAAAATAATTTAACCTTTACACACATTTTTACATACTGTTACTAATAGGATTAGGTGTGTTTCACAATTAATTCATACTTAGAAAGTAAATGTGTAAATAAAATAATAATATCAAATCATTTATTTTAAATGTCATATCTACTATTTATAAAAATATGTTTTCAAAATCACTCCGATAACTATGTTAACAAACTAGCTCTAAGACCCTGTAGAATAAATAATTTTTAATTATGAGTTGGAGAAAAGTAATGTCGATGCTATGGTAAAATAATATTTAGTGAATAAGTACGAATTGTGTTTTGAACTATAAAAAGAAAAATAAGTACAACGTATAATAAAAAAATTGTGAATATTATACAGTAACTCAAAACATCAAACATTATTTTCAAAAGGCTTATTTATCTTTTGCTCACATTTATTTTTCATGTTGTGTGATTTTTACCCCCTCAAATTATAACATCAGTCTTTTACTCCTTTTGATTATTGGTCATAGAAGTTAAAATTATTTTAGGCCATTAATACCCTCCACTTATATGATGTAAGCAAAATGTTGGAAGTATGATATTTTCTTGACAAAAATATCCTCACCGTTCATATCAAAGTCTATCTCAAGGTTAAAAAGGTTATAAATAGGCATCAGAAAAAAGAAAGAAAAAAATAAATCAATTTTTGTTAAATGAGTGCTACAAGTCACTGAAGCTCCCATCACCATAAATACGCCAAAATCGATGGAGATTGATTTCAATGATGAATAAGCCAAAAGTCAAAAGCTCCCATCGACCTCAAATAATTTCTCTCATTTTGTTTTACATTTTTACTGTGTTTAATCATAAGAGCATTTTCGGTATAATATTTTCTTTTGCCTTCTTTATGGGTAATTTTAGAATAAAAATATGAAGGAAAGGATATCAGCGTCATTTAAACTGTTAGAGGGAACAAAAGTCATACAACATACTAAACACATGGTGCCAAAGATAATTAACCCTTTTTAAAGTACATGGCCTAAGGCTCTGTTATTTTCTATTTCATTCCAAGAAAATCATTACTTTTTTTCTTTAAAATTTTACATTAAAAAAAAACTCTTTTTTTACTCAATTCAAAATTTAAATTTTAAAAATTTATCTAAATTTTCATTCACATAATTTCAAAAAATAACATAGTCATTACACTTTTTCTTTTCGTTCTAACACAAATTTCTAAAAGAAATTCTCTCAAATTTTTTTTCTTAAAACAAAATTTTCCAATTCGGTCACAAAAAGACTGGAGGCTAAATGATGAAAATTATTGAGATCTGGTGGGTGGCCATTAAAATCCCAGTCGTTGATAAGGTAATAAAAATATGATTGATTCGTCGTTTTGCTTCAAATAATTGAGGGGTGAGATATAATGGGGATGTGGGTAAGAAACATCAAATTCCAATAATGCATGCACTCTCCAAGACAATGAAATAATGATAATCTTATATAATATGCCACTAAAAAGGAGTTGCACACTAAAAATGAGTTGCACTCGTGTTACGGATTGGTATAAATTATTTAAAAAAAAGCAATAAACACGATATTTCATACTCCCTCCATTCTCAAACAAGTGGTCATTATAGAAAAATCAACAAATTAAGAAGATAGGTGAATTTATTATTTTACTCCTATTTATGTTTTATTGTTTAATTAACTATATTTTAAGTGAGAATGTGTGTGATGTATGTGCATTTAAAATGACATTACAATTAATATCATTAAATGAGATCCATTAATTAAGGAGTAGTGTTGAAACTTTTAAATTTTTTTGCATTGAGATTTGTAAAGGAATACATATTTAGGACCAAAATTTTCTTTTTTCTATAATGGCCTCCTGTTTGAGAACGGAGAGAGTATGCCACCAAAAATGAGTTGCACTCGTGTTGCGAATTGGTTAAAATTAAAATTAAAAAAAAACAATAAATACGATATTTTATACAACAACAACAACTAAGCTTTTGTCGGTTTGTTCCACTATGTGGAATCAGTTATATGGATCATATTGATTACAATAATCAATTTATTAATATTTAAATATAATATATTATATTTTAAAGTTAATTTTCAATTATTTAACGGATGAATAGAATAAGAGCTAATTTTCTTGCACATTATGTGAGATTCATGAAGACTATGATTGCATAGGCTGATTTATCTGCCAACACTACAAAATATTCAATGGATGCAGAACTGATATGATCTTAGTTTAGGAAAAATTATTGAATACATCCAATGCACTCTTAAAAATAGTGTAGTATGCTTATTATAAATTAACAATTCATATTTATATTTATTCATAGACCTTTTACATCTACATATGTTTTCCCCTAAAATATCACTTTTATTTTTAAACACGTCTAATTATACAATTTTATGTGATGCATCGGATGTACTGAATAATCTCTCTTGATTTACGAATCATCCATTCCAAATCTATCTATTGAGGGTGGAATTAAAATCAGTCTGGGCCCGAACGGAACCGGAGTGATTCACGCTAGTTCTAGTTCAGATTTTGGCAATATTTTCCCAGTTGTATGGATAACAAAAAATAATTTAAAAAATTGGAACTTTTGGTATAATTTCTCCCTCGGTTAGAAATTTTGAATCGTTATCATCTAACACGTAATATTTTAATGTCTCTCCTCAACTTTATTATTTATTCCTGAAATTTTATAACTCGGTTTACGTTCTTATTTCTTATATTTAAATCAAAAAATTTATTTTAGCAATTTATAGTTCTGATGCGAAAATCTAGAGTCAACATCAAAACCAAGTCAATTGGGTCAAATAAAAGATTAACAACAAATTTGTCAAATAAAAATAAAAGAGTGGGCTGGACCAAAATAACCCATGAATTGGAGATGATTAAAAGAGTGGGCTGCACCGAAATAATTAATTAGTTTGGTCTAATTCAATAATTGGGCAACGGGTCAACAAGTGATTCAAATTGAATTGATGACATGATTAACTTTGCATGCAGGAATTGGTGATCAAAATGAATTCATCCATCACATATGACCAATTCCGTTTAGATGTTTGTTTTGCAAAGTGAATCAAATTAGGATTCCAATCCAACAAAATATCATGAAGAAGAAATCGAACTTTTAGTTCTTTTATAATTAGGACTATTCTTTTATTCTCGTTTCAATTGTAATTGCGGCTGGGTTCACTAACCTTTTTGCAGCCGAATTCTTACTTTCAACTAAACCTAGTTCTTTTAGATTTCAGTTTGTTAGGAATCAATCTCTTGATTGAGTTCTCATTTTAATTGTTTTTTACTTGTTTTGTACTAGAAATTCGAACCTCCTATACCTATAAATAGAGGTTTAATTCTCCATTATTCGATAGTTGATTTAAGTTGAAGAAAATATTAGTTTATACTCTTAAATCACTCTCCTTTATTGAGCTTTCGTAATTTGCATGATTTGTAAATTAATATAGGTTTAGAAACTATAGCTTTTTAGGTAATTGCTTTGCCTAGATTGCATGCTTTTGTTTCTACTCTTTAATTCATTTATTTAGTTCGATTTGCTTGTTTAAAATTAGCTTAAGTTAATTTTAGTAGTCTGCCGAATCCGAGGTAGGGATTCAAGAAGTTTAAGAGTCGCGTCTTGCAATTTCCAAACTTTCCTTGACAAACATTCCGCATCAAGTATTCTGTTCTATATCAATTGGAATTGGTGCTCACATCAAATTCTCCAGAAATCATCATTACAAAGTAATAACAATGAAAAAAAAGAAGGTAATTAAATTTATCGACATACATGCTGCATTGCCTGACCGCACATATTTCCATGCAATTTTGTGTGTGTGGAACAAATGGTATCTTTTTATTGAGTTTAATATCAAAAGTAGTACATGTGTATCTTATGATGTAGTGAGTTCAATTATTAATGTATTGTTTGTTTCTTTAAAGAAATGTATGGCATATTAATTTTTAGGATAAAAATAATGTTTAATTATAAAATAAAAAGTATTCTATATTTTTGGAATATATATATATATATGTATATTGGTTTTAATAGTATAAATAGTGCATGTTTGAAAAATAGCACAAATATGTAGTATAAAAAGTAATGTCTTCTTCTGAAAAAAATAGTTTCAATTTTAAGAATAGAAATAGTTCATATTTAAAAAAGTAGCGCATGTATACTGAAAATTATTGTTTGTTTCTATAAATATATAAATAAATTATGCGCGTATATGTGTGATAAAATCTCTTGTCGAACTGTATATCTGTATAACGGGGGACTCTGGCCCTCTAAACTCTACACATATAGTACTAAGATAAATCATAAGTTTTTTTTCTTCTTCATTTCATGATTTGCTTCAAGAGAATCAATAAACTATTGCACTAATGATAAAACCTCAAAGTGGTACTGGATTTGAATGATGCTATTGGCAAGATTTGTACAATTTTTAGCAAATTCTTGTCATTATTTTAGGAATCATTTCTAACAATACACATCGATGCGGTGCTATTTTGTTCGAAGCAAATTAAAATTTCCAGGTATCTCGAATGTGGTGCTCTAATTGTATCAAGAGGCGATCTGTAAGATGGTGTGTTTGTGTTCCAATGCATTATATATATATATATATATACACTTAATTTATTAAGTTGTATTTTCTCTTAATGATTGTAATTAATGAGAAAAAAAAATTTAGATAAATTATGTTCAAAATAGTATACATAAAAGTTGGCGTAAAATCTTTTGTAGCAACACGGGCTGACATTTTGGCAGATTCCCCATAATAAATAAGGGTAGTTGGATAAAAATAGACGATGCTGAGTCGCTGACATCTTTTGTATCCACTCTTATCGCATCTTTTCTTCCCCCTTTTTATTTCTGCCCATGCACACAATCCCGTTTCGTCAAAATTTCTCATATTTTGGAAAATAAAATTAAAAAAATTCTCATATGTCTCAATTGTTGTGTCCCTTTACATATGTGAGGGTGTCACAAATTAAATCTTATGTCCCCATTAGTGTTACCATTATTGTGTATCTCCTTACATATGTGGGGAGCTTATAATTAGATACATTACTAGGCATCTCACATATGTGAGGAGAAACCTAACAGGGGACATATTAATTAATTGGGATAATAAATCTCAACCCGGGTGCCACTAGTGAGTTCCTTACATATGTGAGGAGAGACACAGTAATTGAGGATAACAGATCTGAACCTGCTTAAAAGGAATAATATTATATAAATTATTAGAATATAATAATAATAGTAAAAGAAAAACACTAAAAATAATATAACAGGACCTGGCCACCCCGCCCCGCTTCCCTCCACCCATGCCGATCCTCTCTATCCAAAATACAGAGGCTCTGTTTGTTTTAGATTCCTTTTTTTTTAGTAAAAATGTAATTTTTCGGAAAAAAACTCTATATAAACAAACACTCTCAGTTTTTACTAAATTCAAAATTTTCTCTAAAACTATACTCATATTGTTTTTTTATTTTTAGAAATAACATCATCATTAACTATTTTTTAGACACTTCTCAAAAAAATTTCCTCCCGAAAAAAAAAATCTTCTATTTAAATATAGCTAGAGTATCATCTTACATGCATGGAAGGGTAAAAATATATTTTATCTGTCTACGTGAGAAGATATACTATACGGATAGATACAGAGGATTTGCTGATAGGGCATAGTTAGGTTTCAAGACTCAAGTTGAAATAATATTATTGTTATTTATGTATTTTTAGGCAAATTATTTTTATAATAAACTTTGAGGGCTATTGTTTAGACTGGTGCACACGTAACTACATGGTATTCTCGATTATGCCCAAATTTGTCGGGAGATTTTGATCTTACGTACGTATTAAAATGCCATAATCTGAGTTGTATATGTGTGTATTTTTGGGCCATGTATAAACTCCCTTAATAGTTGTGCTCAATATATATCTATATATATATATTGAATACATAAAATTTGACCTGATGATTTAGACCAATAAGTAAACTGAATACATAAGATTTGGCCTTATGATTTAGATCAAAAGCATCATAGTGTACATATTTTACCATTATTAATATAATTATATGTTGTTGGTTGAAAACTAAGAGAAAATTGAATTTAGAACAATCACTTGTTAAGTGAGTGGGTGCAGCGGTTGAGAAAATTACTAGTTCATCTTGACGTTGCTCGAGCATAGTTTTGTTGTCACTCTTCTATCATCCTACTAAAGGGAAATACTTTTCTAATTTAAAAAAAAAAAAAAAATTAAAGCGTGACAGACAAACCTAATACCAAACTGCTGAATAGGGCATTGGGACCAATCTTATAAGGCCAAAGGTTGGAAGATTAATTAGAACTTGAAAAATCCGTCAATGAACATGAAAATTTTATCCGACGATAAAACAGCTTTGAAAACAATTCACGGTCATCATTGTTGATTTGGGATTTAAATACCCAAATCAATAACGATAATAGGCTTAGATTGCTTTTCTTCTGGTTTTGTTGTTGAATTTTCAGTTCATTAACAAACGTTTCGAATTCAACTCTTCCTCCCATTGGCAGTAGGCAGAGGCGAAATTACCTTAGGGCCTAAGTAGGCCATGCCACTACAAGAAAAAATTATTAATATTTATTTATATTTTAGTACAAAAAGAATTATTTAAATATTTGACCCTTACAAACAAAATTTATTACTATTAGTCTCTTCAATTTTGGAACCCAAGTTCCGCCACTAGCCTTAGTTGCTCTCAACGCCCCAATCACCAGTTTGGACAAATGCCAAACTGGTTAATAGCATTGACAACAACCCAAGGCCAAGTTGCAAGAGACCAAGAGTTGAACCTGCAAAGCAATCAAAGAGTATTAATTAATCGAAAAAAAGAAATTAATTAATCAAAAATATGGAAGTAGTTCAAGGAAGATGAAGTTAGGAAATTAATTATCATTATAGCATTTTGGTCTAGATTGTAATAGGATATATTAATTATTGCATTTTTTGTTATTGTACAACATATATATATATTTTAACTAATATATACATATTTACACATATATACATACATATATATTATTACATTTTATAAATGATTTTTACTTATTTCATGAGTTTTTTAAATTATTTTTTTTGTAAAATTTATTTTTATTTGTTTATGTTGGAAAATTAAACTAAGTTTATTAATTAGTTATTGCCTATTTAGTTTTGTATTTGTTTTGGGTAATAAAGTAGTATTTGATAATAATAGAATTGGAAACATATTAGGATTTGGAGATTTGGGGGAGTTTTGTATCTATAAATATAGACATCGGATATGATTTGTAGAGTGTGTAGGTGAAAAAGGATTACAGTTGAAGGAGAGTTCACGGAGGCGTTTGGCTATTTCGCTGCGAGGGAGTTTACATTGAATTTTGGTTGAGTTTAATTGATTTGGTTTTTAAGCTTTGCGTTGCTTTGGATTGCGTGAATAAAAAGTTTAGTAGGATTGCTTATTATTTGAGTTCATTCTGTTTGGCAAACTCACAATCAATTTGGTTTGTAATTGTGTTTTAAAATTCCTTGTTTTGTGGGCGATTAGTTTGCTACTGCAACTAGCATATTGATCGAGTTTGTGACTTGCGATTTTGTTCGATTACTTGTGGGTTTAATTAGTTTTGGATCCTACATTTTATCTATTATTTTTATTTTAATTAGTATAATTATGCTATGAATGTTTTTTTTTTTTTTAAATTTTCACACTGGTTTTAGCAAAATTTAAAAACTCTGCGTTAAAGAGTCAAAATCTTTAGCACCGCAAACTTTTTGCACTGGATAAAAAATGTGCAGACCCGATTTTTAAGGAGTAAAATAACTGATGTTAGCAATCCGTTTTGTTGTAATGTAATTTGAGTTTCATGAATATCTAAAAATAGAATAACCGGATTTCAATGCAGCCTGCGAGATCCTGTTTCATCACATGCCTATTCTAATATTGGGACAGAGCGAGTTGACATAAGGGCTTGTTAAAGGCTATTTTATATATAAGTCTATAAATTTTTTATTACTTTATCCGTTTACCTAGAAAAACAGAAAAATTTAAAAACAAACGTATAAAGAGCATAGTTTGCAATATCCTAATATGTATATTATTTCAAATACCAAATTGATTATGCTTCCCGCTCTATCTGATTTTATAAGAAATTGCTAAAATGACTGATATCGATCCTGCACCAAAATAAATTTTAAGTAGGATCGCGATATTGCAAACTATGATCGAAAGACCTTGATATGGTAAGGTGGAGGTAAGGTAGGTAAGGGAAATTCCTTGGGGTGGTGGTAAGGGAAATACTTTGTAATCTCGAGATCATGGGTTTAATTATTGGGGATCTAAAGTTTAAAAAAAAAAAAAAAAAAAAAAACCTTGATCTAGCAAGGAATATGTCAAAGGTGACAACTCAGCGATCCGGTGGGTTCCATTCGTCTCCATAGTATAACCATAACCCGAGAAATATGTCATGAATACAGGGATTAATTTGTATTATTGGAAAATATCAGGGGTTAGTTAGTTATAATTGTGACCTTAATAGTGTTGTAAATTTGTAATTGCTTTGAGAAGGAAAACTTTTTTGCAAGTTTTTTTTTTAGTAAAGGTCATGTTTTATTAACTGTGAATAATTTGATATGATAATAATTATATATATAAATAACTGAAAATAAACTAGATAAAAAAAATATACTGATTTAAACAAGTAGTAATCTATATAGATTTAACAAATAAAATAAAAAATGGCCACTGTGTTCGAGAAGAAACTCTCATTTATTCGAGTATTTATTTATATGATATAAGAGAAAATTCTAGTCAAAGAAGATGAAAAAACTAAATAAAAAAAGGTTAAATCACTTGGTTGTCCCCTTAAATTGGTCAGTTGTATCTCTTTCGTTCTTTATATTGAAATTGTTTCATTTTGGTCCCTTAAGTTGACATATTGGTTGTAGATGGTCCCTAAAATCATTCCGTTGAGCACATGAGAGATACATTATTTTTTCAAGGACAAAATTTTTTTAAAAAAATTACTGTAAATTTTGTGTGACGGTAAATTTTACTCTAAATTGAAAAAAAAAATATTTCTATAAATTTTCGAATGTCGTTCAACTTCACCGAGTGTTGACGAGATTGTAAATTTTGTGTTATTCGATTAGATTCCGTATTGTGGGTTTGTACTTTTTTATTCGATTAGATTCACTCTCGCTCTCACAGGAAATGGCTTTAGCGACCGCATTATTTCTCTATTTAAAATTTTTTGTAACTAATCAATTGCCTATATTTTTCTATTTTATCTAAACCGCCAATATTGTCAGTACTATTAAACCTTGTATATATATATATATATATATATTATACATATATATATTATTTAGCGTTCGCTTTGTATATCTCTCCCTCAATCAATTACTTCTCTCTATCCGTTTCTTTATTTCTTTCAATTTTGTCAATATTACACTTTATTGAAATTTTGGTATTTGAAAAAAATACGGACATTCAAAGTGATTCGGCTTAAACCGCTTTAAGAAGTTGGACAATTTAAGACGCTCCGAATAAAGACGCCTTAAATACATTTTATAAGAGCAGTGTAATAGAAAGTGCTGTAGAGCCTTAAAAGGAGCTATCTAAAGAAGTTATTGAGTAAGGGAAGATGCTCTGTAAATAACAGTTTAAAATTGTCCGTATTTTTGGAATTTAAAATGCTTCCCTTATATCTGTCTTAAGAAAACCGTGGTTAATTCCTTTTTTTGTAGTAGTGGATAGTCCAAAAAGTCCAATAACTTATAAAATGTAATAACTTCAAAAACCTACATAAAAAACTCTCAAACTGCGTAAAAAACTTAGAAGTATTGGAATGCAAAATCAGGTCGAGCGACTCGCACTTGCGCTAAAAGCTTTGCAAGCAAATATTCTATATAAATTTACAGAAACCATCACACTTAAAATCTTTTTATATATATTCACAAGCACGTACAAGTCTTCCCCGACCAGAAAAACAATAAAAACAAATTAAATCTTAACTAAAAAAAAAAAACAGAAGAGAGAATTTAAAGAAAACACAAGAATCAGGGCAAACCGAGAAAGGCATTAGATGGACACACTATTAGGAATTCCTTTCCCAGTCAGCCCAGGTTCGCTGGAGGGAAACAGCAGAGTGTACGGCACCTTCACAGGCCCCGTCCTGTTTTTCAATCCAGGATCGTTGTTCATCTCTGTAATCTTTCCCTCAATTTCCGACATCTTTTTCCCGAATTTCTCGAAAGCTTCCAATGGTTTCGAATCATCGGTCCATTCCGGTGTGTCTCTCTGTCCGAGGTAAACTTCATCGGACGCGTGCCTGGACAGGATTTCAATCAGGGACACACCGAGCAGCGTCTGCAGCTGTGGAGGGATCGTTTCCAGGAAAACCTTTTCCGGGTTCGATTCCAGGGCGGCGTACTCAGGAGTCCCAGGCTCCGGCATGAGCCTCCGGCTTATTGTGGGGCGATTCGGAGGTAACCCGCGTAGGAGTACTGCCCGAAATTCACCGCGGCATGGAGAGCGGAAGAGAGCCAGATTATAATGGCGCAGGAGTCGATTAAGTCTTGACGGGTCTGCATTTTGGGCCACCAGGGCTCGGATTTCTTGTCGCCGTGGCCTTCTTCCCTCAGCTCTTTCCACCAGGACTGAAGCTCGGTGTCTTCCCGAACCATTTTGTCGGTTTTGTAATAGAAATTGCAGTAGTCATCCACCCATGTTTTGATTGCGGACCAGATTTCGATCCCGTCAACGGCGAAAGGGTAATCCTCGATGAGTAAACGGAACCCGTGTGGAGCATTCGGATCCTCGACTGCCATTCCCCTATTAAATCAGCAAGTACCACAATTAAACGAGTAAAGTTAAATTACTTTTGATTAGAGGCGGTAATCTTTGACACGACACAAATACATAAAAAGTGAGTCGTTAACTCATTTATAACTCGAATGCCACCCCTAAAAGAATGGTGACAATATTTGACACCACATTACAAAATGACAGGTCAACTTGTATACAATCCCAATTGCAAAAAACTCAAATTGCACAAATTTTCCCCTGATTTTGAAGAAATCTGTCTTCAAAAGAATATGCGAGAGTGACTTACCGGTTGATGAGATCGGCGGGGAGTGATTGCGCAGGGAAAACCCAGTCTTTGTATAGAAGTGCTGACATTTCCATTGCATATTTTCCAGGGAAAACCGTAATTTCAAGAAGACCTCCTGCACTAATCAGGATTTGGCGACCCAAAGCATTAATATTCATCGTGTCACGAAAGTGTGGATGCAGAAGCTTATGAATCGGATGAATCACGCTCAATCGCCTGTTTGTTGCAATCACAAACGGCTCGATTACAGCGTGTGTATGTAACCTGCAATAATAATAATAATAATAATGGTGAGAGGAATGCCTTGTAACCTTGGAGTTGTGAGTTTGAACTTTAGAGGTTACAATATTGAAAAAAAGAAGAAGTACCAGTGGGAAATGAGTTGATGAACGCCAGAGTCATTTACTGTGACATAAGTCTTAGCCAATTGCCACAGCGAAGCTTCGACTCCATGTTCGGAAGGGGTGTATACTTTGCTGATTGCGCCAAACTCATCTCCGTTTGGGCTCGGCAAACTTAGCTCGATGACTAGTGGTTTCAATGTTCCATCGTTTTGCAGAAAAAGTAGGGTTCTCGAGGCGTATATCTTTGTTGTCGTCGCGTTTATTCGCCTGAGGTATGGCATAATTGCGTCATGGTGATCCAAAATGAATAGTCGATTTGTCTGGATTGCCTGATCAGGTGAAATTTACAAAACTTCATTAGTATGACGATTTTTGATACGACAAAAAGTTTACCTGTTAAACGCATTCGATAAACTCATGTACAACTTGAATTGCTACTCGGCCTGAGTGGAGTATCTGTTTGAATTGGCATTAATCGTTGCATTTCTTAATTACCTCATCAATTGTTAGCCCATCTAAGCTATTCTCCACTTGTTCTCGGGTCATAGTACTGTCTTGTTTACCATATACTTCGCGGTCGAGCTTGCTTTTTGGAGGAAACGCCTGCAGGAATGAAGAAATAACAATTTGAGAAATGTCCATCAAATTTAATTATTAATCTATGTCACTAACACTTTGAGAAAGTTGACATTATTAATCTAGTAATTTGTATTATAATTATAATGTAGAAGAGATTAAAAAGGCATTTAAGAACTAAAAGAACAACAAATAAAGGTTGATATTTGATTTTTAATTACCTCGAGACGCTTGATAATTACAGGGTTCACTCCGGCAAGCATTTCTCTTGCGAACTCTTCATCTGTCCTCCACGCATACTCGTCCACTGCTCGAATGAAAAATTAGAACTACTTCAGAAACATCTATATGACTAATTACTAAGGACACAGAAAATCGTAACTCATAAGTTGGAGAGATTATTCCTTAAGTCTGTTGCACTATATAGAATAGTGCAACCCGAGACAATAACTTAGGTAAAACTATTATTTTGTGAAACTATCATAAAAACAAGGGGTCGAAATTACGCTATTATTATGATTGGTGTGCGACACTAGTTGTACGGGTTGGAAATATTATATACCTTTGATAACCTGTGGAGTTGGAAACTTGGGAAAAGTTTCCCCATCACTGCGGAGAAGTTCTTTGAGCATCTCCGGGTGGATATTTTCAGCAATACTTGTCAGAAAATGACCATCTGGATGATTAGTCCGGTCGCTGTAGAGTTTAAGGATATCCTCCAAGCTATCAAATTCATTCTTGATCATTCTCCCATGAAGTAGAGCCTGAAACTCAGAATTGAGGACTTGTGCTACAGATTTCAATCCGTAAGCTAGAAAATCTGACATCTTCAAGTGCCCGAATCGTTCATCCCTCGGAACATAAATGTTTAAGCTCCTAAGCTCAGATTGCCTGCTCTCACTCTTTGGATCTGTTTTCATGAAAAAGAAAAGGGAAAGTTCACACTTGTCGGAAATGCTGATTTAACAACAGTTATTAGTTAACTAAGGCTAAATCATTCAATTGGTCTCTCAGGTTAAAAAAGCTTCATCTTCGTCATTCAATTTCAGAAATAGTTTTTAATTGGCCGTAAACTTAAATTCAAGCAAAATTTAATTAAGCTATTTTTCAACCAGCATTTACACACGTTAGCATGGGTAGCAAATGAAAAAAAGAAAAGAAAAGAGAGGAGGTTAAATAATAACTTTATCCGTCTCTTAACTTGGCATGAAATCGCTCACATGTTAGTCGAAAAATTTCCGAGATGACGATTAAATCCACAAAACTCAAGTTCATTTTTTCACCTAATTAGGTGAAGGTATCAGTAATCATGACAAATCACTGGGGTGGTAAATGTAATTTTCGGAAAACTCCGAGAGATGTTTGTAGTTTCACCAATACCTGGGAGATAAATGTATTTCACCCATTTGCAAAATTAAGGGACGAAAATGAAATTTTTTAAAACTAAAGAACCATAGCAAAACGACATGACAAGTTAAAAGACCAATGAAGTGATTTAACTTAGCAGAAAATAAAATAATTGTATACTAATTTAGAGATATTTGTTAAACCTGTTTTCGTTGGTGGTCTGCCTGTTCTTCCCCTACGAGGGTAAGGATAGTTTTCTGATCCTCCTAGGACGGGACGAGCATGATCTGCACCTTTGTCTGGATCTCCCAAATCGTTGTAATAAGCATAATCATAAACCCTGTCCCATTCTTGAAGCTCTCCAGTTCCATCTCCTCTCAACTTCACCAGTTCTTCTTCTCTGTATTGGCGTAGCGGCGCCGGCGTTTCGCTCGGAAGATACGTCTGATCGACGCAAAATCATAGCATTAGAATAATATTACCTTTCTGTTCTATTAATTTTTCTACATTAGTAAAGTCAGATAACATGTTAAAGGCACTCAATTATTCTCAGGTTCGACTTTGGGTGACCAAATTATAGGGGGGTTGAGGTGTTACTTTAGGATAAATTTATTACTACAGATTGAGCTTGTAGTAAAACCTTAGAAATATTATTTTTGGCCTAAAATAACGCTCGTAAAAGTATCTTCTAAAGTTCTATTTCCTTACTCTATAGATCTAAGGCAACACTCTTTTCATTATATATATGCATAAGTTTTGTATACCTAAGGTATGGGTTGTAAAAAAAACACATTAACTCAAAAATCGTCAAACCTATTGGGTTTTAACCCAATAAAACCTACCTAAAAAAATAATGGGCTTGGTGGGCTTAGGCTAAATATATAATGGGCGGGTTTAGGGTAGCCCATTGGATACCCTAAAACCCGCTCATCATGGGTACCAAAAACACCCATCCAAAACTACCCTTAAAAAAACAACTCACCTATTTTAGTGGGCTCATTTTATTTTATTTTTCTTCAAACTTTTTTTTTCTTTATTTTTCATGTCCTACAATTACTTTGTGTTTTTTCCCATTTATTCTTTTATAATATTTTAAAATTGTCCACTTATAAATACTAATTCAAAATTCGTTCGGGTTTCAAGTTGAGTTCATGCTCGGGTTTCGGGATGGGTTTGGGTTCGGGCCGGGCCAGGCCGGTTCAGTTCGGGCCCATGGTTTTGGCCCAGTTCTGGGCCAGTTTCGGGCCGGCCCATTTTGGGCCCAAGGTTCAGGCCCAGTTCTGGGCCAGTTTTTGGCGGGGTCCTGTTTTGGGCTTCAGGCCAATTTCGATCCTCGGGTCAGGGTCGGGGCATGCACAGGTTTATATAAATATATAAAAAAATTAAAAATTGTGTTTGGACAAAAAAATTACATACGATTAAATATAAAATTATACAATATATAATATTTCAAATTTTAGAATATATTCAAAAAATTAAAATCCGCTTAAAAAAAAAGAAATTAAAATGAAATTAAAAAACTTTGAAAAAAATTTATTAATAAACTATTAAATAAGCCTTATTTTTATATAATGGGCATAGCTACCCACGGGTACCCATAGCTACCCATTACCCATTTGAACTAAGACCATCAATTGAATAGGTAATGGGTACCCATTACCCAGTAACTTAATACCCATTTAATATCCGTCCAACCCGCCCGTTTGACACCCCTATCCTAAGGTAATAGTTTTTCTTAAAAGTGTTGCTTATATGTTCAATTTATAATAGTGATTCTGGGGATCATGATATAATTTTCTGTAACATCAAGGGCTACAATGTAATTTGGAAAAGTACGTATTAGGTATTGAAATGAAATTTTACCCTTTTTATTTGGTGAGTATGGCATCTCATGAACTGTCAAAAGCGTTACCTTCCTACGGCCATTACGTTAAATTTGAAGTTAACTCGAACAGAAAAGCGATTGTACATTCGTCAAATCTAAGTTTTCAAGGGGGCAGAAATATAGAAATAATAACTTTCTAAAAACTTATAAATATACCTGATTTGAGAAGAAGACTCGGTCACTTTTGTACTTATTAGCCGGATAAACCCAAGAATTGCAGACGAAGATGATCGGGCCGCCATGGCTGGAGACATCTTCAAGTGTGAGTGTCTTGAGGTAGAATTCACTGTGATGGAAATTCTTGATGATGAATGCTCTTGGAACTCCCATTTCTTCTTCCCACTCGAAAGAGAGGCTGAAAGCTGATTCTCCAGCAATTTCATGCGTATTATTTCCACTCACCCGATCCTCCAAATATGCAACACTTCCAAGTTTCCCACGAACTCCATCTTCTGTGAAAATTAATTAATTAATTAGCACTTAGTGTTAATTAATATATTACACTAATTATGAGTAAAATTTAAACATTATTAATATATCAATCGATTTTAGCTTGCACCTGACCTGTTTGTTGCCATGTTTTTTAAATATGTTTTGATTATATATATATGTAAATATATTAAGTTTTAAATTTAATAAATATATTGAAAATGTAAAAATATGCATTGAAAACAATAAAAAGTTGTTTTAAAATACACAATTTTATGTTAAAAACAAAACCAAAACAAGACATGATCATAACCAACAGAATTGGATGTATATATTAAGGGCATGTCTCTCTGTTTTGAAAAATAAATTTTTAGTGTAAAAAATGTATTGTTAAATAGTAAAAAAGTTTTAAATAATTTCTATATATATATATATATATTATTTCTCTTATGCACCTCTCACATCCTTACACTTTCATGGTTCGAATGGTTGAGATGAAACATTTGATTAAGAAAAAACAAGAAATATGACAAAAATTAGACAAATATTTATACCATGAAGTGAAATGAAGTACATCTCACTAGCTAAGACACAATAAACAATATGTTAAATTAATAAGATGAATTGATCTTAATTAATTAACACAAGTTTAGATGTTCACAACTGAATTAATTAAACAAATTAATATTATGCATAATCTCTCTTCGTTCATCTCTTCTGAATTTTCACCAATTAAGTCCTTACTTATTACGTTAAGCATCAATTATTAATGGAAAATTCATCAAATCTCCTTAAGTAGAGTTTGGGATAAAATTACTCTATATATTTAAAATTAGACATTATTGATTATACAAAAGAAACAGACAAAAACAATGCTAATTTTGAACGTCAACTTAGGAGATACTTCATATATCTTAAGGGACATTTTTCCTAACAAGTGGTATCAGAGCCACTAACCAGAGCAGAAAAATCAAGAATAGGATTAGAAGCTGAGAAGTGTGAAGCAAATGAAAGAAGCTTGTGATAGGTTTTGTTTGCGGGCCCTGGTTAATTGGTGAAAAGAAAAAAAAGAGAACTTGGTCTCACCTAATTGTGAAGGGAGACTTGGCTTGCAGCATGCGCGTGGGACAGATCAAGCAATCCAAAGGGCAAGTGGTTTGATTGTGGAACCGGCCTTGGAATTTGATTAGGGTGAATTGTTTGGTAGTGGGCCCGCGAGTTCTAACACAAGGAAAGGCAAAAACTTGATTATTGATTTGTGTGCTTACGGTAAGCAAATCAATAATTATAATTAGATCTAAGTTTTTGTTGAGTAATTCTTGCTGGCAGCTTGCGGTTTGTTATTGTGGGTTAAGTTAATTTAAGTTTGGTTCAACTGATTTAAGGTTATTTGGATAAATTTTAAATGTCTGAGAAGAAGTTTGAAACTCCACTATTCGATGGGAAGATAGATTTTACGATGTGGTAGTGCACTATTCATGAAGATAAAAAACCTGAAGGGATGAGTCATAGAAGTTGTGTTACGATGAAGAAGCAGGCAGTTAATACGATTCGACTGGCACTTGCTCCAGAAATCAAATATAGTGTTCTGAAAGAGAAGACACCGAAAGGGATCTGGGACAAGTTGGAGAATATCTATGTGTCGAATTCACTAACGAACAAGTTGTGCATGAAGATGGACCTATACACGTTGAAGATGACTGAATGAGGAAATTTTCATGATCATGTGAATGTGTTCAATCAGCTAGTATGCCGACTTCAAAACAAAGGAGAGGAAGTCGAAGATGAAGAGCAGGCTTTGTTGTTGCTATCTTCTTTGCCATTATCTTATAACCAGTTGTGCAACACAATGTTTGTTGGGAGACCAAGTTTGACACTTGATGATGTCATTACATAGCTGAGAGAGAATGATAGATAATGGGGAAACATAATATGTTTGGGGGGGGTGGGGGGGGGGGGGGGGGGGGGATGAAGCACTAGTTATTGTAGAGAGTTATAATCAAGGGAGGAGTCGTTCGCGAGGGAGAGTGACATTCATGGAGACCTCGGCTGAGATACTACAATAATGTGGAGTGCTATTACTGTGGGGAGAAAGGTCACATCCAATACACTTGCCATATCATGAAAGAGGACTTGAAGAGTTTGAAGGAGATGAAGAGTAAGGGCAAAGAGAAGATTGACGACTCAGCTAACACAAATGTTGTGTATGATGATGATGATGTCTTGATAATGAAGGATACTGAGTCAAGCAACTCAGGTTGGGTGATGGATTGTGCAGCCTCTGCATACATATGTAGAGATAGATCGTGTTTTGATACTTTGTAGGTTGATGGAGATTTTAGACACATCGTTGTGGGGAATGGCCAGAAGATGAAGATTGAGGGTGTTGGTACCACACTCTCAAAACTCACAATGGTGCTCTGAGAAAATTGACTGATGTGAAATATGTGCCTACATGTGCTGATAACATAATTTCGTTAGGTAGATTATGTTCTCGTGGGTACAAATTCACATGGAGATGAGTTGATTCTGCAAGGGATGAGGAGTAATCATCACATCTTTATGTTGGTGATTCGAAGAATAGGTCTTGTGCTGAGTTTGACATTCAAAAGGAGAAGTTGAAGCCGAAGAAGAAGAAACAAGTCTTATTTCTGATGATGTTATTGTACATAGGACTTTGAGTTGAGGGAGGAATTGTTGTGGTATCTCCTCAAAATCCTAATAAAATTAGTATTGGGCTAGGCTTTTTTAATTCTGAATAGATTAGGAAACTAAACCCAATAGGGTTTCTCTAGTTTTATTATAAATAGACGTTGTTTGTAATAAACTAGATGAAGAGTGTAGAAGACAGATCTCATTCTAAACAGAGAGGGTGTAGAGAGAACTGCAGAGGGAAGTAGAATAGAATTGAGGGTTAACTCTTCTATTCTATAAATTCTCTGTTTGTTTGGAGTAGTGCGTATTCATGTGGATTAAACCAAGTTAAATTGCTGTGTTTTCTTTTCTGTTTTCAATTGCGCTACAGTGTTCTTGTTGGAATATTTTTTCTAACAAGTGGTTCAAAGATCCTGATGGGGTGTTTCTCCTTACAAATTTAATACATGCAATACTTGTTAATTTAACATACATACGGTAATTAATTACTTTAGAGACTAAACTAATCAACAATTTAGCAGCTAAAATAATACGCCTTACTTCAACACCTAAATACATAATATACACGCAGTACTTCAAAGTTTAAACTCGATACGCATTGGACGTACAGTCAGATGGGCAAATACAATATACAAGTTTATATATATATATATATATATATATGTGTGTGTGTGTTGTATAAGAAAATGAAAGTGGCTTTCTATACTTAATTGTTTAGGTAAGAAAGCTTATCTTATTAATTTGACTTGTTTTCTGCAAGCAAAGGGGGCCATATTGAACAATTATTGTCCTTTTTCCACCCCCACAAGTTGGCATATAAAAATCATTCTTCTTTTCATTAGAAGTTCATGTATTATTTATGTCAAAGTTGAATTAATCAAATGCTTATGTGATCATTAGCTGAGATTACTGTATTTAATTATTACTTAATTCTTCCATATCAATGAAGAGTCATTCTCACAAAAATACAATGTTTTACAGATTTAGAGAGACAACACCTGAAACAAGTTATTTGTCACGTTAGTTTTCTTTCACTTATATCTTTACTTTTCAAGTGCAAAATATATATTAGTTATGGACCATTTATAATTATATTAATTAGGATAAGTATGTATAAAAGTAAAAAAAAAAATTGAAATATGACTTTTTCATTATAACATATCAAGGTAGTTATATCTTTTCCATATTTCACATTAATGTACACTTTACTTTAAAAAAAACAAATATGTGATAAATTATACATACGTTATTATTGTGACACAAGCAAAATACAAACCATAGTCTTCATGTCAACTAATGAGTAATAGATAAACAAATTAGTAAATATTTAATGGAAAACTTAACCTAATTCATGACATATATATTAGTTAAATTAATGACGTAAGTATGTATACGTATTAAGTTTTGGAGTTGATAAACGAAATTTAATAAACCTACGATGAAACCTAAGGCGGCTCAAAATTTTATTACTAATACGTAGTAAGTCTGTGTTATTTTCGAACTAGACAAATTCATAGTTATATTAAGTTTCGAGCTAAACCTTAATACTCAATCAAGTTTGATTATTAATATATTTTTATAAAATATATTATTTATAAAATTGTAAAAATATAGTATGCAATATAAAATATTATTGAGCCAAGTGCTAACTAAGTTTGGCTAGTTTTTATGCTACTCAAAGTTGAGCACCAGGGCCATTCTTACACATATAGGGGGGGTATTCTTTAATTTTTTATGTTTAGATTGAGGTCCCCAGAGGAATCCGTATCTGAATTCTTTTATTAAATTTAAATTTATATTATTGAAACTTTTATAGAATCATAAAGGTAAAACAATAATAATAATTTCAATAACGCTTTTAAGATACAAAATATTTCAACCAAAAGGAAAATATAAAAATTTACTTAAAAAGTGCAATTTTTTAAAAATAATTTAAAATGTATATTTAGATGCAAAATCATTTGTCAAGTTGTTCATTTCTTCCAAAAATTTTCAATTGCAATTAAAGCCAATCTATCTAACTTCTCTTGCAACATATAATTAAACACAAAAACAATTAACTCTCAATTAAAAGCTAAGAATATTCAAACACATTAAAAATATTATATATCTTCGATTATTATGACACGGTGAAATTTGAGGGAGGCCTTTATTTGAAGAGCATCAATTTCTAAATGTACCAAAAATTAATCGAATTTAGTTATGGTGAAAGAAGAAGCCAAAAAAAAAAAAAAAAAAAAGAAAAAACAAGAAGAAAAACACAGAAGAAGTAAAGTGGGGCTCTAAAACATAGGAGGCTCTGAGCATGTGCACAGGTTGCACACGCCCAGGGCCGGCGCTGTAATGAGCAGTCGTTAATCCTAAATCGATTTGAACCCGAGTTGAGTCAAGTTCGTTGACCGAGTGGCTCAAACTCAATTCGGTTTGTGTACCGTCTCCACTAACAGTGTGCATATGCATATAGAAAACCAAGGAGGAGTGTGCATGGAAGATAATTAATTACCAGGATCGCCATTAACGGCACTGATGAGTTGCAGAGACACTTTTCTGCCAAGAAATTCATCGACTTTCTCACCGATCGAACCGCTGAAAACGTTGAAGTCGTTGAAATCCAGGACATCCCTTTTCATCAGAACCGCGGTTCCTTTGATCTTTCCGTCGCCCACCGATTCAACCTTGTTCTTGCTTTTCCCGCCGCCGCATGCGGCGGTCATAACTTGGCCCAGCAATTCCAGAGGATCGGAAAAGCAAGAAAGCAAAGTCATATTGCTGATCGAATAAAACTACTTCTGATAGAGCTTAGTTTCTACAAGAATGCTTTAAGCGCGTATAGCTAGGCTTAATATGTGGTAAATTAAATGAGGCTGGTTTGGTATTTTATAGGCTGCAAATGACAAAAAGTGACAAGTGTCATAGTTGCGATTTTTATATTCCCCGTCCACATATTCAAAGAGTCTACTTCAAAAAATATTCTTATCAATCTCATTAAAAGAAAATCCGTTTTGTAATTTTTTACATAATATACCCTTACTAATATATGAATATGTGATTTACAATTAACCGACCTTACTTATAAAGTAATGATATAAGTGAAAAATATACAATTAAATTACTTATTTTAAATATTGTACTTCACAATTCATAATAAGTTATACATATTTCAAAGTGGACTACACAATGTGTAGAACGGATGGAATAGCATTTGTGGGGGCAAATTACAGTTATGCCCTTGACATTTACATTCTCTAGTAAAATTAAAAAATAAACGCAATAAAATATCATTTGACCAAACGAAAACATGAAATGACAAAACAATCAGGCAGATTTTGGACAAAAATCAACTTTAATGTCTTATTAGTATAAGGATATAATAGTCCAAACCAGTTTATTTTTTTCATTGCATAAATGTATTTCATCTGAAATATGATAGTTTGGTTATGATTTTTATATTTGATTAAGTATTCAACCGCGAAATTCGTTAAATTATTTTACTACACCATGAGGTTCATTTAATAATTTCGACAAATTTTGGATGAATAAATGTAGTTTGTCCAAATTTATGCTTTGCTATCACAGTGTGGACGGAATACATTAATGATATACACGTATAATCTTATTACTTCTTCCCGTTTTAGATAAAGAGTTTACTTTTAAAAAAAATTATTATCCCAGTAAAATAGTTCACTCTCACTTTGTTTATATTACATACTGTTACTAATATAATAATGTGTGATCGACAATTAACTATTACTTATAAAGTAAGGATATAAGTAAAAATTATAGTGCAAAATTATTTATTTTTAAGTGTTGTATTTGGAAATCGAGACTAAGATTGTACACTTTCCATATTGGTCTTTTCTGATGGAACGGAGGGAGGGAGTACATTTTGAGAGCATGTTTGGTACAAAAACATATTTCAACTTCTTCTTTCCTTCCTAATTCTTTTTTTTTTTTTTTTTCTTCCTATTTCAGACTACCCTCTCTCTCCCCCCATTTCATCTTCTCCATGCACTCACGCGAAGCCTACCTCTCATTTCTCTTCTTTTCTTTTCTTTTCTTTCTTTCTTTCTTCTCGTCCTTTTCGTTCTTTCCTTACTCTCACCTGTAATGGTTGTGGCCACCTCTATTTCCCTCTCCTTCCTTTTCTTTAGTCTCACCCGTATTGGTGGTGGTGGATCTAGCTATGAAAATGTGGACGGTGGTAGATCTGAAAATGGGCAACAGTGGTGGGTGGTGGATGAAGGTCTTGGTGGGCCGTAGGTGGATGAAGATCTCCTCTTGGTGGCCGCAGTTATGGTAGACGGCGGTGATGGTAGTTAGGTATGGTTGTGGTTACGGGGGTGATGAGTGGATATTTTTTTTATAATTAAAATAGAAAGTAAGGATTGTTAAAAACGCTGTGGAAATTATGGAGATACAAGGATGATAAGTTGTAATTAATTATGAAGATATATATATATGGAAATTAAATTTATTAAGGAAAGGGAGTGTACAAAACAAAAGTAAAAATAAAAATTGTGAATAGTAATTATGTGGTACTATTCACGAGTATCGAAATGAATTAATTCAGGTTTAGAAATAAATATTTATCTTAGAAGAAAAAAAATTTTAAGTTTGTATAATCACCAATGATGTTAGTAATTAAAAAGTATATTTGATGTGATAAAAAAGAAATTTATTTTTTAAGGGAAAAAAAAAACAGTGTAAACAATACTTATGTGGTACAATTCACGAGTATCGAAAGTTTGAGATAAATTTTGCAATGCCATACCACATGTTGAAACATATCTTAAAGTACATTTCAAAATACATTTGAAGATGTGCTTGCAAACAATATCTCAAAACATCTTTTAAAACACATTTCAAAATACATTTCAAAACACCTCTTAAAAAATATACCAAACATGCCCTTAGATTGCCAATAGGGTTCTTCTCCAACCAACGCATCCACATGATAAAATATTTTTTTAATATAGATTCATGTTGCATATTCTAAATTGATTGGTAAAGGTAGGATTCAAAAAGAAAAGTCTTGGGCCAAAAGGAGTGTAATAATTAGCGCGTGTGTATGCAAGTTGTGAAGAGAATGTTTTAGTCAAACAGCTTGGTCAGTCAATGAGTTGGAAATTACTCAGGAAATTGCTCACCTATTACACAACCACCTTTATGGTTAATTAATTCTCCCACTTCGGATAATTCTTCATTCTCTGTGACTATATATATATATAAGAATCGAGTTATGCCCAGCATTATGAACATGCATAGGGCCTTTTAAAATAAAAAACGTATTCTTTCAATTTCATTAGAAAAATCTACTTTATAATATTATTTTTAAGATTTGAGTCATGCCCAACGTTATGGACATGTATATATATTCTCTTACAAGAAAAAAATAGACTCCACTTTATAATATTATTTTAAGTATTACAAAGTGGAGTTTTATAATGAAAGAGAGAGAGACTACTTGTTTCTTCTTAGATATTTCTTTGTCAAAAAATAATTCTTGTTTTGTCTGTATAAAGAGTGCTAATTTTAAAAAGTATAACCTTTTAAGGATGTTATAAGGTATAACATAAATTTAGTAATTTGATACTTATTTGCCCATTTACAAAACCCTTACCCTTTAATTATGCGTTAATTGTGAGCAACGCATAATCATATTAGTAAATGTGTAAAACGTAAAGAAGATAGAAACATTACTTTTTTATTGGAAAAAAAAAAGTTTTTAGAAAATGACTTTGTTAATGGGACAGAACTAGCACAGTTTATACACACATATATATATATAAGAAAAAATTTATAAAAAATTTATTTTATATGCTAGGTACATTTAGGGGTTGCAATGATACAACATGAGCTCGACACTATCAATCGGTTAGGGTTAAAAATTGGAGAGAATTTACGGCTTAAGTAGGTTGATAAAAACAACACAAATAATTAAATAGGTAAGATTAGAGTTGAAAATGTTGATACGTAAATCCGTCACCTCTAACCCATGGACTCCAAACATGAACAATTTTCAATACAACACAAAAGCATTAAGCGATATAAATGAGTTAAAGTTAAGTTTTGACTGGCTCGAAAGTTAAATGTATCGACCTGACATGACATGAATAATACGAATAATAAAAAATGTTAAATTAAGGTTATAGAGTGTTGACACGAACCTGCCAACTCGAATGAGGCATAAATTGCCACCACTAAGTACGATGTATTCCGTAACAAAATATCTAAGCTATCAAAATACAATAATAATGACAATTATATATTGTTAAAGACAGAAGGTAATATATAAGTTATTTTAAGTTTCTCATTTTCATTGAAAAATTCTTCCCCAAAGAATCTCAACTGGTTGTCCTAATTATCTATTAGATAGTTAAAATAATAATAATAATAATAAAGAAAGTTTGAAAATCAAATACTCTCTCCTATCCAAAATAACTGTCATTTTAGAGAGAGTAAAAATCTTCAAAATAGTGACGTTTTAGAAAAAAAACATAAAATATTTTCCAATTTGTCATTGTCTTAACTTATCTTTTTAAAGTTTGTGATTATCTTAAATACTAAATATTAGTTCAATTGGGTTACAACTTCTAGACTTCTTGTAGTATCATATTACAACAATTTGGGGTTTATTTGTCATTTAAATAAATTTTTAATAGATTCTTAATTTGTCAAAAAACTTTTAACATGATACTTATTCTAGATCGGAGAGAGTAACTTTTTCCTCCCGATCATTCTCAGCCACCGGAACAATCTCCGCTTTAAATTCTTAGTATACAATTTGATATATTTTAGGTTTAAAAAAAAAAGCTCGGAGTTGCAGATATTAATAAATTAGAGCGTCAAATACTAGGACGGAAATGTAGTTGCGAAAGAGTAGCAACGGCCATCTCAACTTTAACTTGATCGACCATTGACCACATAAAATTACAACTCTCAATACTTCTCTCTTACGTTGAATAATATTAAAAACTTTAATTCTTGTGTTTCATAAATATTTTAATTAATTCGTAGACAGTTGCGTGACCAATATATATATATATATATATATACACTAGACGTGGACACCGTACCTTTGCACGGTGAATGCCCAATAATATTATGTGATAATAAAGAAATTTGTTAAAATAAATAATAAAAATGAATAGAAAATTGATCTACTATAGAAGTATTGAGTTGGAAATGATAAATACGTTTTAAATATCAAACAAATATTTGGAAATTTTTTACAGATATAAAATTGACCACTTAATATATTTGTTTGTGTGTATTTACAACTTTTGAAGTTATTAGATGTGTATGAGGTATAATTCTATTGCGTATGAAATAAAAGCACATAATTATTTTCCATGAGTCCACTATCACTTAATATAATAGAACTTAAACAGAAAAGCATATTTTCTCAAAACAAAGCACTTTTTCACAGGAAAGAAGCGTATGACATACTATATAATACTCTCTCTATCCCATTCAAAGAGTCCTGTTTGTAATACTGAAAACAGTATTATAAAAAGGACTCTTTGAATGGGATGGAGGGAGTAGCAAGTTAGCAACCATAATTATTTTTTGGATTGATGATTTCATGAGAGATTTTTTCAATACTTTTTGTTTGGGCTTTGGCCTCAACTTAACAAGAAGTAAGTTTGTTGGTCTTTTTGATTTTGTTTCTTGTGTTAATCTAGAAATCAAGGGGTATGAAGATCAGCATTTGTGGTGCGTGATCAGTTGTATAGTTTCATTGCAGCAAAGGTGTTCTTAATGGGCATTTGTACAAATTATTTGGCTGAAGGAAATCCTCTTTGGGGTAGATTAAAGAAAATGGGTGGCGGAATGTGGAGTCAGACTCAATTGCTCTCTTGCGATACCTGAACACGAAGTCTGTAAAGGATACGATGTACATACTGAGTTGGATATTGTCTTTATACCTGTTCACTTCACACGGGAAAAACATCGTACATCTTCTTTGCCATGAAAAAATAAGAAGAAAACAAGGAAAAGATTAAGAATAACTAACACCTCCAAGCATGTATAAAAATTTGAACTGATGAATACATAATCATCAGATCACATTACAATAAAATCGTAAAATCAGCACCAATCTCAAGACAAGATGAACACATGTAAATTATAAACTAACTATAGTTCCAACATTTTTATAACTAATTACGAAGATTAATTCAAGATCACGATTATAAAGAAGGGAAAAACAAAGCAAACTAACCATTGCTCATACGTGAAATTCTCATCTTTTTGTTTTGCACACATGCTATGCTAACATGCCTTTTAATAACTTAACAAACCAAATGTATAGGGAAGTCTGAACAAATGGGAGTGAAAGAGCTTGATGAAGCATTAATCAATAAAAATGATATAAATTAGTTGTAAGTTTGATGTCTGTTGATATGGAAGGCGTTTGAGAATATGAAAAGGGATATCATGAGATTAGATATCGATGAACGCAGAGGTGCCCAAGATTAATAATTTAATTATACATGGTAACAAATGGGGAGAAGTTAATAAAATAATGAAAGGGGTAAATTTTGGAATCAGGGGCAACAACTTTACTATTAATACTTCTGATTTAATAACAATTTACAATTAAGACAAAATAAAACTTTCATCTTCCACAACTAAAGGAAGGAATACAATAGAATATCAATATTTATAACTTTTTATTCATGTGGCAGCCAAGTGTCAAGTAATATTATAGAGTAAATTACGTGACAGCCATGTGGCAAGTAATAGTATAGAGTAAATTATATGGCTACTAGGTGACAAGTTAAATGACATTAAATAATAAGCTTATGTGGCATCTAAGTGGCAGGTTGAGATAAAATCTATGTTACTTTCTATTATATAGGGTAGATATATAAGGCCTAATGAAAAGTAAAAATAAAATTCACATAAAGTAATAAATATATCTAACATGCTTCCCTAGAAATTAAACGCCCATGTTTGCATATCCAATTTGATCAACGAATTGTTAAATTTAAATTAGGGTTAAATATCAATAACTCTCCCGTGATTTGAGAAACTAACCAATTACCCTCTCCTACTTTAAAAAGCTACCATTAACCTTCCTATGGTTTGTCAAAACAGGTAAATATTAAATTTTCAGTTAACTTTAACGATCAAATGTTAAAGTCAACAGTTTTATTTTCAAAAGATTGTAAAATGACATCTATACCCCCATTAAAAATGTATGAATTTAAATATTTTTTACTTTTCCCTTTTCAGTTCTATTTTACCAACCGATATTCATTTATCACTCTTATATTTACTTTAACATATTCTTAACTATTTCCTTTTCAAAAAATTCATTTTCTTATTTTCTTACAAACTTTAATTTTATCTTTACTTTCTTTATAATTTTAGAATTTGTAAGTATACTATTGTACTGCCTTTTTCCAATTTTAATATACTATAAATTAACAATAATACTTTTTACTTAAACAGTATTAATTTACTGACTTTTTTAATTTTCATACTTCTCTCTAATTAATTATTATCTTTATCTTTCTTTAATAATTATGGAGTATAACTTTACTTTTATGCAATATTTTCTGTTTTGCATTCATTATCAACACAACCATTCATAGCCCAGCGCCACCATCCATAGCGCACCATCGCCGCCGCCACCATCCACCATTTTTAATGGAATGAAACACAACCAAAAGCCAATTCTTGACAACTCAACAACATATATACTCAAAATTTAAATCTTTCCTAACCCACAAAATCAATGGCCAAGAAAAAAACACCCCAAAACCAACAAAGTTGAACACTCAAAACTTATGCAGTCCGAAAATTTGATACGGGATAAACTACACCCAAATCAATAAATTCGAAACAATAATTTCACAGATTGATTTTTTTATTTATTTTTTATTTTTATGAAACCAAGGCTTGGTTACACCAGCTAGACTTGAATCATCTCACAATATAATTGTTGTAGTCTACAAGATTTGCATCAAAATCATCTACTAATTTAATCATTCCAAAATAAAAAATTTAAAAAATTAAAAAGGAAAGAAGAAGTAGAAGGCTTTAATGACAGCTTTCGGTGACAATCATCGTCTCTCCCGTTGTCGTTGTTTTCGCCATTATAGACCCAGAACTTAATTCTCACCTTCAAAATCAATTTTATTCGAATTAGAATAATATCCGGTAGAAAGCCCCGGAACTAACGTGAACAAACACACCCACTAAGAAATTTTAAGATCAAACCTACTCTATTTCGTG
The DNA here is from genome assembly GCA_016801395.1 of Leptodermis oblonga. Taxonomy (NCBI): domain Eukaryota; kingdom Viridiplantae; phylum Streptophyta; class Magnoliopsida; order Gentianales; family Rubiaceae; genus Leptodermis; species Leptodermis oblonga. Next base: position 10,067,044 of record CM028755.1, read on the forward strand.
GGGGTGATGATGGTGGAGGGGAGGTGAGGGCGGCGGTGGCTGATGGTGTTCGCTTTTGGTTACGGCGGTGGCTGGCTAATGTGTTGGATGTTGGTGATGGGGGAGGAGATCAATGAGGTGATGGCTGAGAAGGAACCGATAGCTAGCTGAGAAAGAATGGCGGGGGAGGTGATGGCTAATGGTGATGGATGTTGAGGTGAAAGATACGGCCGATTACTCATTGAAGGATAAAGAGAGAAAACCTAAGTAGTAATTAATTTATATTCAAATGACATAAATGACCTTTTTGCTTTTAAATGTAACAGAAAATTTAACATTTACCTATTCTGACAAACCATAGGAGAGTTAATTGTAGCTTTTTAAAGTAGGGGTGGGTATTTGGTTAATTTTTGAAACCACGGGAGGGTTATTGGTATTTAACCCTTTAAATTAATAATCATTCGTTGTTCTACATTTGCAACAATGTCAAATTGACTTTGACTTTGAAGAGTAGTTGCAATTACTTATCCCCACTCTCTAGTTAAATGTCCGTTAGGAACGAGACAATATCTCATTGATTGTGATGCATACAGGGTTAGATAGATGTTGAAGGTTCATTTCCTACCTTTGTGAGTTCTAACTATTTAGAGTGTAGATTGACAGTATTTTGTAAGAGACTCTCTAACTTTGTTTTTTTATTTTTTCCTCCCTATAGTCTCCGCCTCCTATGTAATGAATAGGTAATAGTGTCGAATAAGAAGGAAAAAAAAAATTAATAAAAAAAAAATAATAAAGAAGGCGCTTGGGTGAATGGTATGATTGATGGTGTTTGGATAAATTAATGCATGTTTGCATTATTTTGGAATCAAGCTATGGGTTTGAAATTTTTAAAAAATAGGTTTCTCCAAATCTAATCCCACTTGAGTTCGATTCTAAACCCAAATTATATTTTTATTCTCGTTTCATTTTATTATTATATCCATTTCTATTTCAATTCTAGCTGATAAACCAAACAGCCCCTAAATCTACAGTAATTAGTCGTCTCTTCTCTTTCTGGCAAACTACATCAATGCCACTAATGTTTGCACTAAATTATTATAACTAGGTCCCAATAGAAGTTACAAATTCTGTCTTTAAATTATATTTCGGTCATTAAATTTTACATAAAGTAAGGTAGTGTACTGGCTTTTACAGCTTATTCCAATGTGAAATTTGATCCTTTTAGAGAATTCGAGATTTCATTTACCGAAACTTCATAAACTGAATTGTAATTTAGCGTAAACATTAATGACCGAAATGTAATTTGCCTATTAAACGCTGCATGAACTTAATTTGGTTTAAATTCATACGGCGAGGCTAGACATTACTACAGTTTCAAAATCACCGGTTTCGATTTCATGAAAGTTGAATCGGAACCAAAACTTCGGGAGAACGATTCTGGGTCGGTACCGTCACGGTTTCGGTTGTTTAAGTCAGTTGTTTTTTTTTTTTTTTTTTTTTTCTTATTTGAGGGTAACTATCGAAAATTAATTTTCTCACCAACTTTTTATGTATTATAAATTCATTAGGTGTTCAAATATTTTTTTTATCTATATTAATATTGTAAAATGTAATCTGATTGCTCCATTGTTCCAAATGATCTATATGATTACATTGCTTTGGAGATTGGAAATGAACTCTACAATCTGTCCCACTCATCTTAAGAAATTATACTTTCTTTTCAAGATAAGAGTTTTATTTAAATATTTACAATTTTATAGTATTAATTAATTTCACGATTCAATAATAAAAAAAATTTCTTCATCAAACGACATTTCTTATTCTTATTAAATCCATAACTTCTAGTACCATATAATTACTATGTTAGTCATTATAAAATATTTTTGTGAATATTTTTATCTTTACTTCCACTCACAAACACAAGTTATAGTTTTTAATACATAGAAATCTTTTCTTTCATCGAATAATAAGAATAGTTTTCTTATATAGTTTCGCTATGAAACTATCCAGTCATTGGATAATAACTCATGCAATTTTTTTTATAATGACACTAATACTATATTAATTCAAGGTAATTATTAAATTACTAAATAATTTCGTAACAAAAATATGAATTTTTTTATATATATCAATTCCATAGAACGTGTCAATGACAACTCAGCTGTTAGAATAAAATAGAGCAAGCGAATTAAAATACCAAGTTGATCTTAGTCAATATCACATGACAGCATTTCTTGCAAAGATTGAGCAAATTAATTTAATTAGACAAAATTACCTAAGATTTCATTTTCTAACGAGGCTTTCATGCCACTAAGATTTGATTTATTCTTGTTTTTTTTTAAAAAGGCCTTCGTGTGGTACTAGCCTTTCACATTTGGAAGAAAACGATTATTCAACTCATTTTTTTCTTTTCTTGAATGACTCTTTCAAAATTTCGTAAAACTATTATTTTTCAATGTTCAAATTTTTGTCTAAGTAATTATAACAAGATCCTTGAGTTTCTCTTAAGTTTTCTTAACTAAGGGAGGTCTTCATAATTTCACAAAACCAATAAAGGTTGTTGAAAAATATTAATTAAATCAAACTTAAATTAATTAGAATAATTTTATTTTTATATTTTACAAATGGTGTCAGAGCAAGAAAACTGTTTTCGTTGGGTTGCGGTGCAGTCCGGTGTTAGAAGAATTAGATCTGTGCTTCTGGGTTTTTGATAAAAAGGCAAAAGTTGGTCAATTGATATGTTAACACAAATTAATAATGAAGGATATTAGGACATGTTCTTTTACAGAGAACTGATTTCTGGTTCAAACCCAAAACCAACCAAAACCTGTGTTCTTTACACGAAAATCTCAAACCCAATCTGAAAACAGGTTTGATTCCAAAACCAAATGAAACCCAATCCTTCACTTCTAAGAATTTTTTTAAAATGATTGAAAATATTTTTTTATTTGTTTAAAATAAATAAAATAAAATTGGACTGAAAATTAAGTAGAAAATAAAAAATATAAAAAAAGTCTTGAGTATAAAATTTATTTGAAAACCTTGTTCTTTAACCAGATTTCAGTCCTGGTTTAAAACTGTTTTAGAACCTTATTTTTTAAAAATGGTTTGACAACCCAACTGAACCCAAACCAGGTTACAACCCTAGACTGAGTTCAGGGTATAATTTCCTAAATATCATCGATTATTAATTATAGTTTTGCAAATCCTCGGAGGAGGTAAATGTACTCCGAAAAGTTCAAGTTTCAACAAATATTAGATTAATTTAGGAGATAAGATATTTTAAAATCTTCTATTTATTTTATCTATCTATATTAACATATAATGCGTCTATGAATGAGAGATTGCAATCTCCCAAGTTGGGGGCATTTTTGTCCTAAAAAAAACCAGTCTCCCAAGATGGGGGCATTTTTGTTCGAGAAAAAAATGTGTATGAGTGTGGCTTGCAATCTGCCAAGTTGGGGGCATTTTTGTCTGAAGAAAAATCAGTCTCCCAAGTTGGGGGCACTTTTGTCCCAAAACTTTTTTTTTTTTACAAGGGGAACAACACCAGAAGTCACACGTGGAGTCTTGACCTTGCCAGGTAGATACCAGTGGGAAGCAAAACGACGTCGTATTGCTTCATTTTGCCTTGGGAGATTGCTTCGTTTTGCCTTGGGAGATCTATCCGCTTCTGAATTGCTGTTAGGTTCTATCTCCAATTCTCTCGCCTCCGAATTGCTGTGAGCTGCTGTCTCCACTTGGTCATGCTAGAGATTGGAAGAAAAAAGAAAAGAAAAGACGTCTGGCAGTCGCAGCAAGAAAAAAAATGCCTCCGTGCAATTACAACAAGAAAAAAAGGGTTTTTCTCAACAGCAACAAGGACAGAATTAAATTGAAGCGATGGGGTTGCAATAGCAACCGCAGGATTTCTGCTTCTTACTTTTTGTAGGCCTTAGGGGATTGCAATCTGCTGGCCTTAGGGGATTTCTACTTGAATTAATGAAAAAAATGTTGTTCGTTTGCCAGTCATTGCACGCTGTCTCAGCCGCTATATATACCGGTCTCCTATTTTTTCTTCTCTTTTTTTCCCTGCGTTTCGGCTCTTGCTCTATCTCTGTATGTATTTTTTTAGTTCCATTTTTCCATTAAATGTGTTTTTGTCTCTTCGTTTTCACCGAATTTAATGCCTTTGGGTGTTGATGATCACTTCCTTGCGTGTGTCACTATTGTATGCTATGGAAGAAGCATGTGCTTTCATTCTGTTGTAGTTAATACATAATAAATGATCTGTTGCTGTTTTATGTTTACCTTTATTCGCTCTTTTCTCTCTTTCTTTCCATGGTTTTTCCATGGTCATGGTACTTTTGCCTATTGAATGAAGGATTTTTTGCCTCAAATATGTGTATTTAATGAATTCTCAGTTTCAGATATGACTAGGTTCTGGTACTTTTCTATATTGAATGAATGTTTTGCCTAAAATATCATTGTCTTTCTGTACTTTTCCTTCATTAAATATTGGTCTTTTTTTGCCATGTTATTTCTCCCTCTCTTTTTGGATGAGTAGTTGATTCTAAGAATTTTTTTATGCATATTTACTGTTTTATTTTATATATTCCTGCAATGTTGATGTTTTGACTACACTCAACATTGTTTTGACTACACTTCTAACTCAGCAAGATGTTTCATTTGCAGCCTGTTGCTGAATTTCTATTGTTGTTTGCCTGGGCTACTATTCTGTTGCTTTTTTGGACCATACAACCTTTTTATACACACCAGCTACATGGGAATCATTGGCAATGTAAGCTTAGGCTATTTTCTCATCATAGAATAGATTACCATTCTTTTTTTGCATCCAGGGCGAGTTGTCTAAGCAATTCTGTTATTTATGCTCTCATTTTATGTGGAATTACTGTTCTCATTGATTGTTATGGTTTACTTGCATGAGGGGGCAATGTATTTCAGCCTGCATGATGTTTGTGCTTTTGGGGATGGTTTGGCCTCCTGATAATAGGAGGAAAGGTTAAAATAATAACGTCAACGTTAATATTGTTTACATGGAGTCGGAGTTTTTTTGGGTTCTGTTATGCATTAAGATTTAAGATAAGATAAGTTATCTGGTTTTGTTAGTTCTGTTCTGTTCTGATTGTGTTTTTGTTGTCTTATATTTAGAGTTATATTATCGTTTAGGTAGGATGGTTTTTCATAAGGTTTAGGACAATGTATTCTTATGGAACAACACTTTTACTGCTCGCCAATCATCAGCAATAAAAAAATTCTACTTTGCCCCTTATGTAGTTTCACTATTATGTCAATGGAAAGGAATGGAAAAAAAAAACGCAAGCAATATGCTGCAATGTTAGCTGAAAAAAAACAGGAATTGCTTGCTAAGAATAGGGGTAAAAAAAAAATCCAGTTTCTTTCGTGTTATTGGTGTTATGACATGTTGATAAGGTTATTGACTGCTTATGTGTTTTGGCCGCCCTTCCTTACAGAGTACAGGGCTCAAAAAAAAAAAAAAAAAAGGAACAACTTAGTTAACCCTCTTTCTTCCTAGCCATCTGCCTCTCCATCTGTCGTTGAGGTTATAGATGGTAGTAATTCTACTGCTGCTTTGGAAATAATTAATCCTTCTTCGCAACCTAATTGTAGAGTAGACACTAATGGAATTAGTTCTCATCTTTTTTCTGCTAGAGGTGAGCTAATTTGCCTTTTTATCCTCTTACTGTTTTTTAAAAAAATGCTAGCCTAACTAGTTCATGCTAATTATCCCTATTTTTCCATTCGCTCTATGCGCAAGGTCTACTTCACGGTATCGCAATGCAAGGGCTTTGTTAAAAAAATATCCCGCACGAGGCATTTCTCTTGCCTGTTGTTGCTGATTGTACATCTTGTAGAGCTAAGTGATTTTACTTAGAACCACCTACTTTTTGTTGTTTTAATGGAGATATCAAACTGGTTCCTGCTGTTATGCCTGAACCTATTAGATTATTGTTAACTGGTGATGATAAAGACTCAATTAATTTTCGAAGAAATATTAGAACTTATAACAATCAACTAGCGTTTACAACATTAGGGGCTAGATATGATAAAGACTTAACAAAAAATATATTTGGTGTCTATACGTTCAAAGTCCAGGGCCAGATTTATCACTATCTTAATGCTATAGGGTTGAGTAGAGCCAATGAGCCATCTGGTATTCAGTTATATTTTTATGATATTGAAGAAGAGATTGAAATGAGGCTAGCTCGATCTAATAAATTAGAGCATAAAACATTGAATTTGTTAATAAATGTGCTTAAGGATAATCCTTATTGTAAATTCCTCAGGCAACTTAGGGAGCTACCAACTCTTGATGACAAGATGATTGTCTTGAATTCAAGTCCTAAACTAGATCAACATAGATATAATAATCCCACAACATCTCAAGTGGCATATGTGTTTACAGAAACTCCGAATGACTGTTATGATATTACGGCACATGTCCAAGTCTATAGTGATTCAAATACTTCGGTAAGAATTAGACATTATTATGAGTGTTATGATACGCTCCAGTATCAACTATTGTTCTCCAAAGGAGAAATTGGATGGCACCCATCAATCTTACGATTGAAAAAGCGACAAAGACTAAGGTCTATTGGGAAATCGCTGGCCAGTAACATTGAGGGACAAAATCCTGTGCATTCAGCCTCCCATCTGGTCGAATTAGAAGAAAGAGGTATTTGCAGTTATATATTCATTTGATTTCCTTTTGTATTCTCACCTTGCATTTCACTTTTATTTGTAACTTTGCATGCCTTTTAATATATATATCCTTCTTCTTTTACAGGTCTGAATTATATGGATGCTCAATGCTCTACTGTTAGTGCTAGAGAATATTATTGTTATAAATGTCAAATCAGGTATAAAGATCCTTCTATACTTACACACGCAGGTAGCTTGTTTCAACAGTTTGTTGTAGATGCTTATGTCAAGATAGTGACCTGCAGACTAGAATTTATTCAAAATCAGAAAAGCTAGATAAGAACTGAAATGATGAAGGGTGTAATAGATGGATTTAGTTCTGGCCACGTACAGGGAGTAGATATACGTTGTAAAATAATTCTACCTGAATCATTTGTTGGAGGACCAAGAGACATGAGGGCTAGATATTTAAATGCTTGGTTATTGTCCAAAAACTGGGAAAACCTGATTGTTTCATTACAATGACATGTAATCCTCACTGGCCAAAAATTGTTGACAACTTACTTCCTGGTCAAGTGCCTAATGATAGGCCTGATTTATTTGCAAGAGTGTTTAGGTCTAAAATTGAGCTACTAAAAAAATTACTAATAGAAAAAAACTCTTTGGTGGTATTGATGCATGCGTGTATGTCATAGAATTCCAAAAAATAGGTTTACCACATTGTCATTTGTTAATAATGTTGGAACCTAACTCAAAACCTTTAAATTCATATGCATATGATGATATTGTTTCTGCTGAATTGCCTGATCCTGAATTACAATCATATTTATACTCATTGGTTACTAAGCATATGATGCATGGTCCTTGCGGTGAATTGAAACCAAATAATGTGTGCATGAAATTTGGAAAATGCAAGAATCATTATCCCAAAGATTTTTGTAATAATACATTTTGTGCTGATGATGGGTAGCCTATCTATCGTAGAAGAAATAATGGAAGGATTGTTAAAGTCTTCAATCAGTTTCTTGACAATAGATGGGTAGTTCTATATAATGTCTTCCTTTTAGCGTATTTTGATTGTCATGGTAATGTTGAGATATGTTCAACAATGAAACTTGTTAAATATTTGCATAAATACATTTTCAAGGGTGATGATGTGGCTTTTTTTAAAATTTTTTTATATTGGATCCGAAACAGCACAAGTAGATGAAATAAAACAATTTCAAGATGGTAGATGGATTGGTCCTGTTGAAGCTTTATGGCGTATCTTTACTTTTAAATTACACTTTATTAGCCCTACTGTTTATACTTTACAAATTCATTTAAAAGGTCAACAGTTTGTATTATTTAAAAGCCAGGCAAACCTCGAATCTATTATTAACAATGGCTTGCTTCATAGAACTACTTTGACAAGCTTCTTTTGGATGAATATGAATGACGAATATGCCAAGCAATTAAATCTTTTGTATAAAGAATTTCCAGAATATTTTGTTTGGCTGGCTAAAGAGAGAATGTGGATACGTAGGAAAAAAGGAAGAGTTATAGGTAGAATAAACACGGTTAGTCCTAGAGAAGGTAAAAGGTTTTATTTACGTCCGTTGTTGAATAATATTAGGGCTCCTACTTATGAATTTTTGTTGACTGTTGATGGAAATAAAATGAATTCGTATAGAGATGCTGCTTTGAAATTAGAACTTCTACAATCAGATAGTTACATTGAGGATTGCCTTAAAGAAGCATAAATTTTTCAAATGCCATATAGTTTAGTTTGAGATGTCTTTTTGCAACTTTACTTATTTATTGTTCTCCTGAAAATCCCCAACAGTTGTGGGAAAATTTTGAGGCTGACTTATCTGTTGATATAGTGCAATCGCAAATACAGTTGGGATTAAATAGACTGCATATTCAGAAGCAAATTATACAGGGCATTAATAACTATTTAATCACAATGGGAAAGAATATTAAAGAATATCATTTGGTTCCTGAGCATTTGTTTGATCATGAAAATATGTCTATAACCAGAGAAATTGAAAGCGAAATTAATATTATCACTAGCCCTGAAGATATAAATATGAAATACAGACTTAATACTGAACAAAAGAAAGCATATGATATGAAAATCCAGTCAATTAGTTATGAAGGATGTACAAGTTTTTTTATTGATGGGCCAGGAGGAACATGTAAGACATTTCTATATTGATCTCTGTTAGCTACTTTGAGATCTGAAGGTAACATAGCTTTGGTTGTTGCAACTTCTGGAGTTGCAGCTGTTGTATTACCTGGGGGGCGTATGGCTCATTCCAGATTTAAACTGCCTTTAGATGATTCAGATAAACAAGGTTGTAATCTTAGCAAACAAAGTAGCCTAGCTAAGCTGATAATGATGCAACACTAATAGTTTGGGATGAGACTGCAATGGCAAAGCAAGCGTCTTTAGAAGCCCTTGATATGTTGTTAAAAGATTTAATGAATTCGGATATGCCTTTTGGGGGTAAAGTTGTTGTATTTGGTGACGACTTTAGGCAAACATTACCTGTTATAGAAAAAGCTTCCAGGCAAACTTTGGTAGATGCATGTATTATTAATTCTCATTTGTAGCCTGCAATAGAAAAAATTACTTTGTCACTGAATATGAGAGCAATTTCAGATCCAGCTTTTTCATCTTTTCTTCTTAGAGTAGGAGAGGGGTTGCAACCAATTGATGAAAACGGAGAAATAACTTTATCGCTGTCGATCTTGCTCCCTTATATTAATAAAGAAGCATCAATAAATTTACTAATTTCCGTTGTATTTTATGATTTACATAAGTATGCATTGGATCCTTTGCCTTTCATTGGTAGATGTATATTAGCTCCAACAAATAGTGGTGTTGATGAAATTAATCAAATGCTAATTGATCGATTCCTTGGTGAACTACATGTCTATACAAGTATAGACAAGACTATGGATGAAAAACACCAAACTGATTTTGAAGATTTTTTGAATAGCTTGAATCCAAAAGGTATGCCTCTGCATCTCCTTTCCTTGAAACCTAATTGTCCTGTGATGCTACTTAGGAACCTGAGTCCCACTGAAGGACTATGTAATGGAACTAGATTAATTTGTAGAGAACTTGGCCAGTTTACAATTTCAGCTGAGATTGCTTTTGGTCAATTCACATGAAAAAAGTCTTTATACCTAAGATTCTATGACAGCCCCGGCCCCGACCTCCCTGTTTAGACGGGAGACGCGACCGAGATGCCTGCCTGGTTCGCACTAGGACTCAATCACGATATACAGAGTAATTATTAAATAAGTAAATGACTAAAGTGATTTATCAAATTTCAAGCTCTATTATATATTACAATGATACAAGCACTAATTCACACTATTACAATAGTACTTCAAGACACTAAAGCTAGACTATTAAGTAAGGTCCTTCGTTAGCTTCCCACTAGTAGCAATTACTTCCAAAAATCTATTACATGCAAAAGGTCTAGGGGGTGAGCTTCCATAAACCCAATGAGGTCGCACTATTAAAACATTACCGAATAAACAATTACCGGCACGTAGCAAATATTTCCTAGGCAAGCAAGGGGGGAACACGTAAAAGATAAAAAGAGCATAATCAGCGAGCTATAACGAGGATCTATGTGATCTTTCGTTAAGCATTACTAATTATACTTTACATGTGTTCGAATGTGTTGGAATGGGTGGCGGACACAATACACGGTGTGTCGCCTCGTCAACTACGCTAAAACACTAGTGCACATACATTGGTGCATGGAACACTATGGCATACCTCGAGATAATACCGGAACTCGACCTCTTCAGCCATTGAGTCAAACGTTCAAGCCCGACGCTGACACTCTCGATTTCAACGAACTAAATAGGTTTTGGGGACCCCAAATATGATACTCACGTAACAAGTAATAGGAAGCATGCAAACAACACGTAACATGGTGCACAAACACGGGTGCACGAGACACTAACATTTCATGCTTAACACTTAATCAAGGGTACACGATAAAGTTTAACATATATCTCACTTATACCGTAACTTAGCATTTACAAACAATCATGTAAACATAGCACATATATAAATATCTCACTTTCACATATAAAGATCATAATCATATATTTCACGTATAAGCATGCATTTCACTAAACATAATTTTAATATCAATATTACATATAAACAATAATACCAATAGAGCATGCTAACTCATTTATTTACTCAATTAAAATATTTAACCCCTTTAGTGAGAACACTCACCGTGAGTCTTTAGTACTTTTGGAGCAACTCTGCATTAAATTAAGTTTGTTTCAATAAAGTAATTCCAATAGTAATTAAAACTATAGAAATGACAACTTTAAATAACTATTCATTAAATTCCTAATGCTATCATATTAATAATTCATATGTATATATATATCTATCTATTTTTCCAAATCCCATTAATATTTAGTTTTATCTCTTTCTTATTTTATTATTCTGAAATAAAACATGCATTTAGCCAAACTTCTATTTATTCTTTATATTATCATTAAACAAAAATCAATTCTAACTAAATATATTTTTCTTTAATTCGATTTGATTAAAATCATTCCTATAAAGTATATCCAACATTTCTAACAATACAAAATATTTATATAACTTCTAATAAGATCAAATACTCAAATTAAAATTCAATAAATCAAACAATTTATAGTTTTAAACCTATAGATACTAAAAATCAAAATATGAAATCAATTTAATTATTATTATGTAGTTGAAAGATATGAAAATTATTTACTCATAATCAAATTTATTAATCCCATATTATATAAAAGCTTGTTACATACATAACTGTTATAAATAATTTTTCAAATTTTGCAAGAAAAGCTAAAGAAATAATACCTTCTTGAAAGCTTTGTATTTTCCTTCTTTTCCTACTTCTTCACTCTTTCCTCTCTATTTCCTTTCTTTCTCTCTCTTCTCCTCTTCTTACGGTTTTGTGGTGTTGTTATTCTCTTTTCTTTCTTTTCAATTGGTTTAATATAGCTATATGTATATATAGGAATGAAGGCTATGTGGAGAAACCTCTACCGCCTCTTCCTTTCCTTTTTGTATTATTATTATTTTTCCAACACTTATCTTCTCTTCTTTTTTTTTTTTCCAGCCCAACAATTGTCATTCTTCCCCTTCTTCTACGTGTGTTTAACATGGTGAGTCATGTTCATTTTATTTTATTATTATTTTTTCTTTTATCTTATTTAATCGTTATGTTTTTCTTCTTCTTTCGTCTTTTCTTAGATATTTAATTGTAATTCTATATATTTAAATTTTTAACATTTTGTCGTATCAAATCTTACACGACAATAAGAGTCATTTTATTTTCTCTTACTACACATTTAACTAGTTTTCTATATTTATAAATCTTAGAATCCCGAAATTACTCCTAATAGTTCAAAACTTAATTTTAAATTTAATATCTCAACTTTATTCGATTATCGAAAATCGTAATTTTACGTAGTGTTAAGTTCGGTTAAGTAGATAACATAAGAATTAAACCTAGGGTTAAAAGTACGAGGTCTTACAGATTCCTATTGCTAGCAACACCACTGAAAAACATGGCATTCCCTTTAAAAGATTTCAGTTCCCAATAAAACTTTGTTTTGCAATGACGATAAATAAATCTCAAGGACAAACATTAGACTTTGTTTGGCTGTATTTAAGAGAACCTGTTTTCTCACATGGTTAGTTGTTTGTAGCACTCTCAAGGGCCAGAACTGCAAATGCAGTTAAGGTGATGTTATTTATTCCAACTATGGATGAAGAAAAAACAGATGGAAAGACATTTAATGTTGTTTATGAAGAAATTTTTGACCTTGCTAAAGTATAAAGTTTTGATTTTTCTGGTACTGAAAAAATTATAGTTCTTTTCCTATGCAGTGGTTGTGCCTTTCTTTCTTTCTATAGTCATTTTCTTTCTTCAACCAGCTGATTAATACGATAGAAATTTTTGACCTTGCTTAAGTATAAAGTTTTGCTTTTTCTGGTACTGCAAAAGGTATGATTCTTTTCCTATTCAGTGGTTGTGTCTTCCTTTCTTTCTACAGTCATTTTCTTTCTTCAACCGGCTGATTCATGCGATAGATGAATGGTGACAGTTATTCAATTGCAGGGAAATCGCTAAAAAACCTATACATAAACTAACCAATGATGACAAGCCATGGGTTGCAGTCATCACTGTTGAGGAGAAAATAAATTCATTTAAGTCACAGAACAGTCCTACCATAGTGCAAAAACTAATTTTCGTAGATGATCACGTGAGAAAATAATTTTTCTATCTATAAACAGATCTATAAATATTCATTATTAAACCATCACTCTTACAGATTCATGTTTTTATGAAAGCAGGGTTCAAAAGTTGAAGACATTATGTTTACCAAAGCTATAAGAGTCATTGGACCTAAGTTGCATCTGTATAGAAAATACAAGATCAGCAATGTAGATATTCGCCCTATCACAAATCCAACCTTTTGACCTCAAGGCATAGCAGTTCAGTGGGTGATTGACACTTCAACAGTTGTTGAGAAAATAGGTGAAGATGCTGTGGTTCCATCGAAGAAATACAATTTCATCGAGTTCAATGATATGCCTAAAGCCATTGGCAGATCAGATAATGCTGTTGGTCAGTTGTGACTCCTTATACACAATTGCATTAATTTGATTTTTTTCCTTCTTCAGCATAACTTAGCTAATATATTTTTCCTCATATTATAGATATTGTTTCTGTTGTTATCAAAGCTTCACCTCCAACCATGGAAAATACCAAAGTAGGTCTCCGCGATGTCCAAAAATTTGTGGTCATGAATGAGCAGTAAATATATATACTACTCCTCCTCTAAAAGACTTCTAAACAGTCATATTTTACTAATGAGTTCCTACATCCATTGCATTGTATTTGTCTTGTAGAATGCAAACAACTCACTTATCTTTGTGGAAGGAATTTGTTTATAATGAAGGAAGAATATTCTCAGATGAGGTTAAGAACTTCCCAGTGATAGTTGGTGTTAGGCTGAGGCCAAATTAATATAATGTTAATTGCCCCCTACTTCAAGAAAAAATATCTTATTTAATTAGAGACTTATTAACTATTTTTACTCTTCATTGTTGCTGCAACAATAGGCATTGAGCTAGCCACTTAGATGAACTCAATGATTCTCATCAACCCCCCAGTGGAAGAGGCAATGAAGTTGATCACTTGGTAATATCCCTGATAAAATACTTGGTCTTATTCATAGGCGTTTCCATAATGAATCTCACACTTTGTTATTATTGATAATATGCATCATCTTTTTAGGACTCAACGATCCAGAAAAAAGTATTGTTGATTTCTTGAAGAAAAAAAAAATGAAAAGCCAGCAAATACAATTCTGCTTCATCTAGCTGGTGATGTGAAAACATCATAGATTGCTAACCTGATGGTCACCCAAAAGGTTCAAATATGTAACTTTATTAGTCACTTAAATTATGCAATCACCATTCACTGATAGTGTTTGCTAATAGGCCACTTTGGTGAAAGAGAATTCAGCCTTAAAGATATTGTGCAGACATACTATTACATGGCTTGTAAGAAGTGTGGGCATGGAACTTTTGCTGCTCATAACACTGAATAGGTCTACAACAATTGCAGCAAGCGACAAATTGCATAGCCAAGGTAAATCAACTTATCTTCTTATTAGTCAACAAATTTGTGCAACCCTACTGATCCCTTCTACATTCTTGTACTTTGGCTTTTTTTTGTACAAATTGAAACAAAATTCGTAGATGTCGGTGCGAGGTTGATTTGACTGATGAATGTGGTTCAATAAGTGCAATAATGTTTTGAGATGTTGCTGAGAAACTATTGAGCTTACCTGCAGTTGAGTGCATTTATAAGGCAACGAAGGTACACTGCTTCAATCTTCATGTATACTGAATATCAAACATTTACTTTGGCTTTATACTTTAACATCAATTTGAATGATTTATATTAATTTGCAACAATCTTTGCAGGAGTACATTACTAAATTAGATTAATCTCTGAAAACTCAAGAGTATTTAGTGCATGTTAACCCTGCAAAAAATAGGGATGGAGAGATCCAACATAAGTACTCTGTTGCCTACTTTCAAGTTTATAACAATGCTCAATCAAGCCATGAAGCACTAACATTACCAAAGGTTCCAAGTTTTGATGTTTATATTGTGGATGTAGAGCAAAGTGCACTTGCTGGACTACTTGATCCAGCAATCAGTCCAATGCAACCAACTGGTAATCATCCTATTATTTTTGATTGATCTATATATGCAATACCATACTTTTAGAAGTACACAAATTTTAACCAAGATTCTATTTATATTCTTCAGAACATAAGGAGGCCAATGTTGAGAAAGGCATCCTTCTGAACCTTCTATCCAAACTTGAGACTGATATTGATGCAGCTGACTCAAGTGATACACATGCCAGCAAGAAAGCCAAGCTCAAGTAGAGAGCTGTTGATTTCTTAAAACATTTCTCTTTTGATTATTTAGACAAACACTTCACCTCTTTCATTTGTGTTTATAGTTTCTTTTGAATTCGGTACTCTTCGGTTGTGAAGAAAAAACTTGTTGTCAACCTCTAGAACTTTTGACACCGATTCTTCAGAAAGAAGAGTCTCATATGGTTAGCTATTAAACAATTATTTTGGTCTACCACAAGACAAACAAATTATCTATTATGTAAATTCAAGAAGTGCATGCGAAGTGCAAGTTTTAGTACTTTCTGAATAAGCTGAAGAAGAGCAATGACCAAGTTCTTACTATAAATGAAATCTTTTAGAAGAACCTAACCACAATTAAGAATTATGGCATCAGGTTGGCGTAGCAGAGTAAAACTGGCTGTCACAACATGTACAAGCCAAGCTTTCCAAGAGAGAGTCCATTAAACAGTTTTTAATTCCAAAATCAAGTTACCCTTGCTCTTTAGGCAAGTCAAGACACCCCCCAAGAAGCTGAAGACAACGTACAAGACTTTGAGCCTAACTTGTTTATCTAAACAAGCTTGCTCAGTCGGAAATAAGGAAGCCTGTTTGATTTCTGCAATTTTGTTGCATTAGTTTTCAGTACTCCTATCTCATAGATTAGGTGACAGATTGATAATGAACCCTTATATCGTTGTGCATGGTTAATTATTTTTGTTTTTTTTTTAAAAAAAATTATCAATTAATGTTACTATAATTCTTTTTTTTTTAAATTATCAATTAATGTTACTATAATTCATGCATCTTTTGGTTCGTAAAAAGAACATATAGTTATTACTCACCTATTTATATTCTCTTTAATAGTTGTATAAGTATATAACTGTGTATTATTACTTTTTAATATGACCATTTATTGTTCTTATGGATAAATAATATTTTTATTTATTATAATTGTTTTTTATGCTCAAAATTTTTTTGTTACCTCATATATTGCTTCAATAAAACGCAGGTGAATGCTGGTATAAATATTTATGTACTCTTGTTCAATAAATAAGTATATGAGAATGTAGTATTTCTTTTTGTTATCTTTATTTATTTTCCTTGTTGGTGATTTTTTTTTTTTACTTTTTATCACAGTATTCTTACAAAAGAATTATTGTATGACCCAATAACTGTAAAAATTCATTTAACCAACTAATTGACAACAACTTCTCTCAGATATATTTTTTTACTTCAAGAAAAAATATCTTATTTAATTAGAGACTTATTAACTATTTTTACTCTTCATTGTTGCTGCAACAATAGGCATTGAGCTAGCCACTTAGATGAACTCAATGATTCTCATCAACCCCCCAGTGGAAGAGGCAATGAAGTTGATCACTTGGTAATATCCCTGATAAAATACTTGGTCTTATTCATAGGCGTTTCCATAATGAATCTCACACTTTGTTATTATTGATAATATGCATCATCTTTTTAGGACTCAACGATCCAGAAAAAAGTATTGTTGATTTCTTGAAGAAAAAAAAAATGAAAAGCCAGCAAATACAATTCTGCTTCATCTAGCTGGTGATGTGAAAACATCATAGATTGCTAACCTGATGGTCACCCAAAAGGTTCAAATATGTAACTTTATTAGTCACTTAAATTATGCAATCACCATTCACTGATAGTGTTTGCTAATAGGCCACTTTGGTGAAAGAGAATTCAGCCTTAAAGATATTGTGCAGACATACTATTACATGGCTTGTAAGAAGTGTGGGCATGGAACTTTTGCTGCTCATAACACTGAATAGGTCTACAACAATTGCAGCAAGCGACAAATTGCATAGCCAAGGTAAATCAACTTATCTTCTTATTAGTCAACAAATTTGTGCAACCCTACTGATCCCTTCTACATTCTTGTACTTTGGCTTTTTTTTGTACAAATTGAAACAAAATTCGTAGATGTCGGTGCGAGGTTGATTTGACTGATGAATGTGGTTCAATAAGTGCAATAATGTTTTGAGATGTTGCTGAGAAACTATTGAGCTTACCTGCAGTTGAGTGCATTTATAAGGCAACGAAGGTACACTGCTTCAATCTTCATGTATACTGAATATCAAACATTTACTTTGGCTTTATACTTTAACATCAATTTGAATGATTTATATTAATTTGCAACAATCTTTGCAGGAGTACATTACTAAATTAGATTAATCTCTGAAAACTCAAGAGTATTTAGTGCATGTTAACCCTGCAAAAAATAGGGATGGAGAGATCCAACATAAGTACTCTGTTGCCTACTTTCAAGTTTATAACAATGCTCAATCAAGCCATGAAGCACTAACATTACCAAAGGTTCCAAGTTTTGATGTTTATATTGTGGATGTAGAGCAAAGTGCACTTGCTGGACTACTTGATCCAGCAATCAGTCCAATGCAACCAACTGGTAATCATCCTATTATTTTTGATTGATCTATATATGCAATACCATACTTTTAGAAGTACACAAATTTTAACCAAGATTCTATTTATATTCTTCAGAACATAAGGAGGCCAATGTTGAGAAAGGCATCCTTCTGAACCTTCTATCCAAACTTGAGACTGATATTGATGCAGCTGACTCAAGTGATACACATGCCAGCAAGAAAGCCAAGCTCAAGTAGAGAGCTGTTGATTTCTTAAAACATTTCTCTTTTGATTATTTAGACAAACACTTCACCTCTTTCATTTGTGTTTATAGTTTCTTTTGAATTCGGTACTCTTCGGTTGTGAAGAAAAAACTTGTTGTCAACCTCTAGAACTTTTGACACCGATTCTTCAGAAAGAAGAGTCTCATATGGTTAGCTATTAAACAATTATTTTGGTCTACCACAAGACAAACAAATTATCTATTATGTAAATTCAAGAAGTGCATGCGAAGTGCAAGTTTTAGTACTTTCTGAATAAGCTGAAGAAGAGCAATGACCAAGTTCTTACTATAAATGAAATCTTTTAGAAGAACCTAACCACAATTAAGAATTATGGCATCAGGTTGGCGTAGCAGAGTAAAACTGGCTGTCACAACATGTACAAGCCAAGCTTTCCAAGAGAGAGTCCATTAAACAGTTTTTAATTCCAAAATCAAGTTACCCTTGCTCTTTAGGCAAGTCAAGACACCCCCAAGAAGCTGAAGACAACGTACAAGACTTTTGAGCCTAACTTGTTTATCTAAACAAGCTTGCTCAGTCGGAAATAAGGAAGCCTGTTTGATTTCTGCAATTTTGTTGCATTAGTTTTCAGTACTCCTATCTCATAGATTAGGTGACAGATTGATAATGAACCCTTATATCGTTGTGCATGGTTAATTATTTTTGTTTTTTTTTTAAAAAAAATTATCAATTAATGTTACTATAATTCTTTTTTTTTTTAAATTATCAATTAATGTTACTATAATTCATGCATCTTTTGGTTCGTAAAAAGAACATATAGTTATTACTCACCTATTTATATTCTCTTTAATAGTTGTATAAGTATATAACTGTGTATTATTACTTTTTAATATGACCATTTATTGTTCTTATGGATAAATAATATTTTTATTTATTATAATTGTTTTTTATGCTCAAAATTTTTTTGTTACCTCATATATTGCTTCAATAAAACGTAGGTGAATGCTGGTATAAATATTTATGTACTCTTGTTCAATAAATAAGTATATGAGAATGTAGTATTTCTTTTTGTTATCTTTATTTATTTTCCTTGTTGGTGATTTTTTTTTTTTTACTTTTTATCACAGTATTCTTACAAAAGAATTATTGTATGACCCAATAACTGTAAAAATTCATTTAACCAACTAATTGACAACAACTTCTCTCAGATATATTTTTTTACTTCAAGAAAAAATATCTTATTTAATTAGAGACTTATTAACTATTTTTACTCTTCATTGTTGCTGCAACAATAGGCATTGAGCTAGCCACTTAGATGAACTCAATGATTCTCATCAACCCCCCAGTGGAAGAGGCAATGAAGTTGATCACTTGGTAATATCCCTGATAAAATACTTGGTCTTATTCATAGGCGTTTCCATAATGAATCTCACACTTTGTTATTATTGATAATATGCATCATCTTTTTAGGACTCAACGATCCAGAAAAAAGTATTGTTGATTTCTTGAAGAAAAAAAAAATGAAAAGCCAGCAAATACAATTCTGCTTCATCTAGCTGGTGATGTGAAAACATCATAGATTGCTAACCTGATGGTCACCCAAAAGGTTCAAATATGTAACTTTATTAGTCACTTAAATTATGCAATCACCATTCACTGATAGTGTTTGCTAATAGGCCACTTTGGTGAAAGAGAATTCAGCCTTAAAGATATTGTGCAGACATACTATTACATGGCTTGTAAGAAGTGTGGGCATGGAACTTTTGCTGCTCATAACACTGAATAGGTCTACAACAATTGCAGCAAGCGACAAATTGCATAGCCAAGGTAAATCAACTTATCTTCTTATTAGTCAACAAATTTGTGCAACCCTACTGATCCCTTCTACATTCTTGTACTTTGGCTTTTTTTTGTACAAATTGAAACAAAATTCGTAGATGTCGGTGCGAGGTTGATTTGACTGATGAATGTGGTTCAATAAGTGCAATAATGTTTTGAGATGTTGCTGAGAAACTATTGAGCTTACCTGCAGTTGAGTGCATTTATAAGGCAACGAAGGTACACTGCTTCAATCTTCATGTATACTGAATATCAAACATTTACTTTGGCTTTATACTTTAACATCAATTTGAATGATTTATATTAATTTGCAACAATCTTTGCAGGAGTACATTACTAAATTAGATTAATCTCTGAAAACTCAAGAGTATTTAGTGCATGTTAACCCTGCAAAAAATAGGGATGGAGAGATCCAACATAAGTACTCTGTTGCCTACTTTCAAGTTTATAACAATGCTCAATCAAGCCATGAAGCACTAACATTACCAAAGGTTCCAAGTTTTGATGTTTATATTGTGGATGTAGAGCAAAGTGCACTTGCTGGACTACTTGATCCAGCAATCAGTCCAATGCAACCAACTGGTAATCATCCTATTATTTTTGATTGATCTATATATGCAATACCATACTTTTAGAAGTACACAAATTTTAACCAAGATTCTATTTATATTCTTCAGAACATAAGGAGGCCAATGTTGAGAAAGGCATCCTTCTGAACCTTCTATCCAAACTTGAGACTGATATTGATGCAGCTGACTCAAGTGATACACATGCCAGCAAGAAAGCCAAGCTCAAGTAGAGAGCTG
The DNA here is from genome assembly GCA_016801395.1 of Leptodermis oblonga. Taxonomy (NCBI): domain Eukaryota; kingdom Viridiplantae; phylum Streptophyta; class Magnoliopsida; order Gentianales; family Rubiaceae; genus Leptodermis; species Leptodermis oblonga. The sequence continues at coordinate 10,087,433 of CM028755.1, forward strand.
TTGATTTCTTAAAACATTTCTCTTTTGATTATTTAGACAAACACTTCACCTCTTTCATTTGTGTTTATAGTTTCTTTTGAATTCGGTACTCTTCGGTTGTGAAGAAAAAACTTGTTGTCAACCTCTAGAACTTTTGACACCGATTCTTCAGAAAGAAGAGTCTCATATGGTTAGCTATTAAACAATTATTTTGGTCTACCACAAGACAAACAAATTATCTATTATGTAAATTCAAGAAGTGCATGCGAAGTGCAAGTTTTAGTACTTTCTGAATAAGCTGAAGAAGAGCAATGACCAAGTTCTTACTATAAATGAAATCTTTTAGAAGAACCTAACCACAATTAAGAATTATGGCATCAGGTTGGCGTAGCAGAGTAAAACTGGCTGTCACAACATGTACAAGCCAAGCTTTCCAAGAGAG